>JANZXR010000003.1:442765-492800 GCA_027575705.1 Erythroxylum echinodendron
GTAGAGCCCATTAACAAGAATTAGGCTTGGGTCAACTATTGTCAAAATGACTAGAATTAGTCATTTGGATAGTTGGCCCTTACCACTTATAAACTCTTTAACATTTTCATGTTTAGTCAATATAAAATACTCTTAACATTCCCCCTCAAGTGCAACTGGGACTGGACATCCAGTTGGCACTTGAAATAAACGTAGTGGTAACTAGAAGCCGTTGAGACTGGACATCTAGATAGACAATCAAGAAATTAATAATCCGGACTAAACTTGCTTTGATACCATATTAGAATTTTTAATATGGGTAGAGTGTAGAGCCCATTAACAAGAATTGGTCTTGGGTCAACCATTGTCAAAATGACTATTTAGATAGTTGGCCCTTACCACTTATAAACCCTTTAACATTTTTATGTTTAGTCAATGTGAGATACTCTAATAGTTTTTCTCTTTCATTTTGATTGTTCTCTACAATCTGACTGTAATTTGTCTTATCCTCTTTCATGAACTAATAAATCTCTCTTATGCCAGCATTTCTCAAATGACAAGATTATACACGTCTATCTTGGATGAGATATCAGCTCCAAATAGCAAAATTATCGAGGCGTTTCATATGGAACCTCTTATTTTTGTCCCTGATGGATCTAGTTCAAGGCAGGAGGATATCAAATCTGGTGTATTTTTAGCTTCTGAGGATGTATTTTGGCATGATCCAACTGGCTCCATGGAACAATTGAAGCAGATCCATCTCCAGCTTAGATCAACAGATGTGTTTAACTATCCCCTATACAAGACATTGAGCAATATTTATCCAGGCCTTCATGAATTTTTCGTCAACAAGTGTGGAGTACCTGAGGTTCCTTCTTTCCATAATTATCTTGACATTTTGCAGCACTTATCAACCATAACCTTGCCTTCTCAAGCTGCTAATACAGTACGTAACTGGTATACAGATTTTTTTCGACTTGTCTGATTGTAACGCAATCTAAGTATTTTCTGTGGATGTTTTAGGTGTTCCAAGTTTTTTTGAAGTTGAGTGATGCACTGAAATCTTGTTCACTCAGATCTGATGATATTATTCACATGAAAGAATGCCTTGGAAAAATAGAATATGCAATACTTCCCACTGTGGTAGATAAATGGGTTTCACTACACCCTTCATTTGGTCTGGTGTGCTGGTGTGATGATGATAAGTTAGGAAACAGGTTCAAGCATTTGGATAATGTTAATTTCCTTTACTTTGGCAATCATGGTATCATGGAGCAAGAGAGCCCTGGCACCAAGTTGGCTGTCCTCATGCAAAATTTGGGAATTCAAGCTCTCTCAGAGGCAAGCACATTCTTTCCCCCGAAGTCTGTTTTTTCTCCTTTTACCTGCCTTATATTTGTGTTCCCAGAACCTATCCTTGAAAACTTGTTAATGACATTATTTCCATGTTGTTTGGAATATTGATTCTAATATCAATTTGAACCTGCTCTTAGTATCGGCAATGCATGTTGATATAATCCCAGCTATTCTGCCATATGGTTTTGGTGGCTTATTGTGATAGTTTTGACTTGTTCTAAAGGATAACTTCTACTCTCAGCACCTGGTGTATTTTTTGTATTGAGCAATTTCTTTCCTTTCATACTTTTCTTGGCCCTCCCTACCCTAGTGCATCCTGTTTCCCTTATGAATTTGCTTTTCTTTTCTTGGCCCTCCCTACCCTAGTGCATCCTGTTTCCCTTATGAATTTGCTTTTCATATTTTTTTGTGCAGGTCGTTACTCGTGAAGCAATATTCTCTGGTCATGCAGTCTCCACCTTCAAAACTTCTTTGATTAACTGGGCTCTTCCTTATGCACAGCGTTATATATATAGTTTACACCCAGATAAATATCAGCGAATCAAAGAACGTAGATTTCACAGCCTGAGACAGCTGCAAGTTGTTGGTGTTGAAAAGTTATTTTATAGGAATGTGATAAAAAGTTGTGGTGCTTCATCCAGCAAGAAGCAAGAATGTAATTGTCTTCTCGAGGTATGGAATCAGTCATAATTCTGCATTATTTGTAACTTCTAATGTACAATGCCAGATGCGAAAGGGATTTCTTTCAAGACTGACTAAAGAGCTTGATGAAGTGTACTGTCATTTGGCTTTAAAATTTTTGTTTTAAGTGTGCTCAAAACATAGATATCATTTAAAACTAAACCATAATTGGTCTCTTTCAGATGTCTCAGTTGTTCATTACGGAACAAACCATTGTGTTTCATATCCACTCCTAATTGAAGAAGCAATTTTCAATACCCATCTAATCTATCATTTTTTTTCTCATTGTCCAAACAAACTCGTGTCCATTACTAAGAATTCCATTCCTATTCTGCATCTGTTATTGTGCACAAATGAGCCCTAAGAATAATGTGGGTAAGTGGCAGCAATGGTTTCTTCATAAGCAAACATATCTATGATCGAAGAAGGCAGCGTAGTTCTCCTCTTTTCCCTTATGAGCTTGGCAGCATGTTATTGATGATTGTGTATAATCGTTCACTAATATTTCTTTTATTGGTTTTCAGGGTAGTACTTTGTACACGACATTGGAATCAGATTCACATGCTCTATTTTTGGAGCTTTCTCGCTTGTTCTTTGATGGAAGTCAAGAGCTACATTTGGCTAATTTTCTTCATTTGATCACCGTGATGGTTATGTCTGGTTCCTCTGAAGAGCAAACAGAGTTATTCATCATCAACAGTCAAAAGGTACCAAGGCTTCCTGAAGAAGAATCTGTTTGGTCCCTCTCGTCTGTTTCTGATTTATCAGAGAATGTGGAAGCACTTAAAATAGATATTGCTTCCAGTTCAACTTATGAGCAGAAACCTGCGAAGCTTAAGAACAAACTAGGGATTAGTATGAACTGGCCACCGGATGATTGGAGAACTGCACCTGACTTTGATTATGCAAATGCAAATGGCCAACCTTCGGCATCACATTATATCAAGTCACTTGAGATGAAGGATGAGAATGCAATGATCACTGGCTCCCAAATCATAGGAAAAGCCCCAGCAGATCTTGATGCTAACTGGACCATTGAATATGATTCAGCGGTGTTAGTATCCCCAGACTCTCAAAGTATAGCTGATCATTCTGTTCAAGCTTGCAACCAGACCCCTATTGTTGATTTTGCTTGTGAACCTGCTGAGGCATATGATGTTGCTGATGGCCCTGAGTTGAATGGCTCTAAATTTCCCCAAAGAGATCAGCTTAACTCTGGTGCGCCTGATAGATCTCAAGCGATACTTACTGGAAGGCTTGGCGAACAACTTGCTTTCAAACATATGTGTAAAATATTCCCAGACAAAGTTGTTCGGTGGATTAATGCAAATAATGAAAGTGGGTTGCCCTACGATATTGTTATAGGGGAGGAAGGAAGTGGTAGGGAATACATTGAAGTAAAGGCCACAAAGTCTGCAAGAAAAGATTGGTTCCTAATCTCTACGAGAGAGTGGCAATTTGCTGTTGAGAAAGGTCAATCTTATAGCGTCGCTCATGTTCTTTTGGGTAATGATACAGCTAGGATAACAATATACAGAAATCTTGTACAACTATGCCAACAGAGGAAGCTGCGACTGGTTGTTATGATGCCAACAGAGTAGTTGTAGTTCCTTTCATCTCTTTGCTCCAACAAGGGCGGTCTTTAACCTTTTTCCCAGATAATGCACGAAATTTGGTGTTGCTAGATGACAAAGAACTTCTGTATCTGTGCAGTTGAAGTGGATTTGCAGTCAAGCACAGAGTTGTATCTCGGTTGTTTATTTATGTTTCAAAATCTGGGACATTGGCCATCTGATGCGAAAGAAATCTGCAACATCATGTTCTCATCACAGGTTCCATGGACAGCTGGATCTAGTGGTCTTTTTAAGCTGAAGCATATGTTCTCATTCTTTATAAACTATGTCAATCCATTTTTGGTTATAATATATTCATGTATTTATGTGATCATATAAGAACCCAATTGTATATTTGACTCTGTTTATTTTTAACAAAGAAATGTGCAGAGAATTTCCATCATATCTCCCCTTTCATTTTGGACTGGGTCCTTTGATGGCGAAGGCAGCGCAAGTAGCTAGAAGTGGAAGTATGCTTGACTGGCATAAGTGAACTGTGAAGAATTTCTAAATAGGGTTGCAAGAACAAAATGTGTGTCGAGTAACATGAGTCGTTTTGATCTTTTAAGTTCTTAAATGTGTAAGTTAAAATGACGTTATTTTGATTAATTATATTTTTTAAGTCGAGTTCTCAGCAAAAGTTTACTTGGAATCAAGATGCTTGCCTATATCTCCAATGGCATTTCAGGATATGGAAGATTTATCAAAATGGAAAAGTTAACATACGCCGCACGATCAAGCCACGAGTCAGACAACCCAAAATTAGATATTTCTTAGATAAAGTTCCTTAACGACCACTAGTAACTACTTCCCATAGAAACCACTAAAACAGACAAGTAGACGAACTTCTCCTCAACTCACATAACCCCTGTATTTACAGTCACCTTCTGCATCAGTAATGGCTCTGAATTGGCATGTCATTAACCCATCATCACCCATCTTTGTACCATCATTTAAACCGAGAATCCTCCGGTCAAACCCTCTAAAGCTTGTAAAGAACTCATCTTTATGTGGTAGAAGAGGTACCTATGTGTGCCAATCTTCTTTAGTGGAAGAAAAGCAAGAAGTCTCATTTACCGAACCCGAAAACCAGCTGATCAACGCACTTATTGGTATCCAAGGACGTGGGAAATCTGCAACCTCCCGGCAACTCGATGTAGAGTATTGTTTATTTGCCTTTTTGAGGTCTTGCCATTGAACATAAAGAGTATATAACAGTATGCGGCCTGGGTAATCTTTACAGAAACTTGCCAATTTCTTGTTTTGTAGGACGTGGAACGTGCTGTGAAGGTTTTGGAAGGGTTAGAGGGCGTGCCCGAACCAGTACGTAATACATTTTAGTACCTCCTATTCATAGATTTGATACACTAGAATGCACTGCTGTGCATTGAAGATCAACTTGAATTAGAAGATGCTGGACAATGATTTGTTTACAATTGGGTCGAGCTTAACTCCATAGGCAAGCACTATGAGATGACAAGTTAGATGTATTCGCATGTGCAAAAATTTACCACTATAAGTTGACAAAACATTAGCCAGCCCAATAGCTGCTTCAGTCAGCAGCTGCAATAGCTTTTACAAAAATTGAGAATAGGGTTAACCAACATGTTAACTAATCGATTACGATAAATTGGATCAGATTTTGAAGTCGGACCTTCACTTAGTTTCACCCAAGCTTCATCTTAGTCATGGATAGATCACTCGGGTTCGGGTCTATAAGTAGTGACAAAATCTTTTTTTGTCAATAACCTCAAATCAATCAATCGAATATTGATTAATACGTAATTAATCGAATACTACTTGAAAAAGAAAAGAGGAAGACTAAAAGGAATATCTTATCAAGGTAATCATATTTGTTTCGGTAAATATGCTCTGCAAGCACCTGAAACTGCTTAGATTACGTCTAGACAAATAGAGGGTAGCTCCTACAAATGATCGGACAAATGACTTGTACAATACTTCAAATAATTTTTGGTCAAGTCATGCATACATATCTATACCTTGTATTGGTTCTGCTTTTCTTTAAGCTCATTGTGGTCATTCAAGAATATGTGATAATGATTCTGTTTCTGATCCATAGCTTTGAAGTAGCATAACTTCGTACTAGTTCTGCTTTCTTAGCTAATCTGTCTTCTCCAAAATATAACCTGTACTAGTGATAATGTTTCCCAGACGAGCTCAAGTTTAATTGAAGGTCGTTGGCAATTGGTGTTTACCACTAGACCTGGGACAGCATCTCCAATCCAGGTACACTTCCCCGCATACCTTTCCTCTGCCTCCCAGTTTCTTCCTATGCTGTGTGTGTTTAGTAGTATTCTTTGTGATCTTTAAGCCATTTATCAACTCAATTCAGAAAGAGCCCTGATCTTTAATACTCCCCCTATTCTGTGAGTGCACTTCTGTCATTCTGAATCAACTCGAATTGCAAAATACGGAGAAACTGAGATACTTTTTTTTGCGGGATTATGTGAAGGTTCTCCTTATTCAAAGATGACTTGATTGAGAACATGTTGTTCCTCAGATGATAAAATATCTCAAGGTCCCCGATTGGCAATGTTAAAGTGTACAGTAAAACAGCAAATAAGCATGAAAAGACAGTTTTGTTTTTAATAATCTATTTCCCAAATTAGGGTGAGCAAGGAGGAGTCCAATTATGAAAGTTCATCTTCAGGTGCCTGAAACATTATGAAACGTTCCATCTGCATTTTTTGTCAATCTCCCTCTTACTGATTACTATATATGCTTGCAGAGGACATTTGTTGGCATTGATTTCTTTAGGGTATTTCAAGAGGTGAGCCTTCAAAAAGATGATCCCCGAGTATCCAACATTGTAGTGTTCTCAGACGTGATTGGCGAGCTGAAAGTAGAGGTATGAGGCCTATATCTTACTGTTGAATATATTAATTAACTTGATTTTTTTTGTTCATAGAATAACAACTTGTCAAAAAGATAATCAACGTTGATAATACCTTTTCTTGAGCTGTGAACACAAGATATCTAGAGCATGACCTTCATTCCAGCCATTTATTAGAACTCAGAGACATCAAGCAAGCAGTAAAAGAGCTATTGGATAAGATCACTTTCTATCTACAGCTTACTAACTTTTACCTTCCATAATCTGTAATTTAAAATTTATGGCTCTGATCTTTCATGCATTGGAAGTGATTAAAAGCTTGTTAGTACGGAAGAATCAACTCTTCATCTTACATCATCTACCTTTTAACAGGCAGCTGCATCAGTTGCAAATGGCAGACGAATCCTTTTTCGATTTGATAGAGGAATATTTTCATTCAAATTTTTACCATTTAAAGTTCCTTATCCTGTGCCATTCAAGCTTCTTGGCGATGAAGTAAAAGGTTGGTTGGACATAACTTACCTTTCCCCTTCAGGAAACCTCCGCATCTCCAGAGGTAGTAAGGTACGTGTTCACTCTGTAACCTCCAGGAGACTAGTTAAGTTCTTGTTCTATTGATCTCTCTTGTTGGGAAGCACACAATTAGTGCATGTTTCAAACATATATGCTCAAATTTCTCTTGCATTTGTGTAGTGCAGGGCACCACATTTGTCCTACAAAAGAAAACTGAACCTAGACAAATCCTGTTGTCAGCCATTTCCACGGGAACACAAGTTAGTGAGGTAAAGTGAGAAGTTATTAATGAACTATTTTCAGGGTTCCATCAGTAACAAGATAAGAAAGTTTCTCCTTTTTAATCATTTACTGTGCAGGCAATTGATGCGTTCCTGACTTCAAATCAAAATGTGAATAAAGATGAACTAGAGCTTCTTGAAGGAGAATGGGAAATGATATGGAGTTCACAGGTAAGAATAAGATCACAAGAGCATCTACTGCATGAGTTGATATAGATGATACTTCGGCATCATCAAGTTCTTGCCTTTGTTTAAGATATGCTGTAAGAATATTCAAATTCTTTGCCGAAAATCATCTTCGGTTATTGATAATAAAGCAATAATTTGAATGCTTAATGCTTTAGTTTCAACTGAACTAATTGTTAAAGAGTTGTCTATGTTCCAGATTGAGACAGATAGTTGGATAGAGAACGCAGCCAATGGCCTTATGGGAAAGCAGGTACAGAGAAATGGCAGTCATAGTTCTGAAATTATATGGATGCAATCAGCATAAACTCTTCTTATGGAGACATCTGTATCTCTTTGTTTTAGATTGTGAAAAGGAATGGACAAATGAAATTTGTTGTAGACATCTTACTTGGCCTCAGATTTTCCATGACTGGAACATTTGTGTAAGTTTCTCAATGATCAATGCAGACTCCAAGACAAAGATAAGTGCAGATTTTTCTTGAGGTTTTCTATGAAACCTATCCCTCACATTTGAAACAATTTTGTTCAGCAAGTCGAACACGAACTCGAACACGTACAATGTCACATTGGATGATGCAGCCATCATAGCCGGTCCAGTAGGATACCCTTTGGAGATGGAAACCAATATCAACTTAGAGCTTCTGTAAGGTTCCTAATTCAAGTTATCAAACATCTAATCAGAAGAATCCATTTGACCCTTTTCTTGGCTACAATTTTGCACAGATTCTTCATGTGCTCATATTGACTATCATGTTGCAGGTACAGTGATGACAAAATAAGGATAAGCCGGGGTTACAATGGCATTACTTTTGTGCATGTACGAACTGATGGATCTAAGCAGAGGTGAAGCAGAGATGAAACTGATTCTGGATAAATCCGGAAATGAATATGAAAGATGAGTATTGCTTTGTAAAAATGTCAGCAAAAAGGTAATTATCAACATTAGTAAATAGATTATCTAAGAAAATTATATCATTTACATTCTTGAATGTGTAGCATTTGGAGATGTCTTATCATTCGAGTCTATATTGTATATCATTTTAGATGGCGGGTATATTGACAATTTTGTCATTCAAGTAATTTTGTCATACACTCTTGAATGTGTAGCATTTGGAGATGTCTTTGTTTTGTACAAATTATTGTACGGTGAGAGTTTGTATTTAGCAACCAAGAGTGAGCTACTGATTTCAAAGAAGTTGGTGTTTAATAGGCACTTCACTCTCATAAAGCATCTAATCCAGCAAGAAGAATCCCAAGAATATAAACTTTTCCTTCAAGTTGTATTTTACAAACATCTCTAATGAAGTCAATCCCTGGTTCTTTTGAGTGTCATCATATCAAAACCAGGTACACATAATCATATCACGTGTGAAAAGAGCTAATAGCTAACACAGTACATTGAACAAGAGCTTCTGCTTGGCTAGTAAGCAAGAAAACTCGTGCTCAGTTGCAGAAAACACCACTCAGCCTGAAACTCAAGCTTCATTCTTTCACGCTTCTCAACTTATGCCAGCAAAAACACTGTTACATATTATGCCTGAAAACTTATGTTCTTCCGAAATTCAGCAAGAATACTCGTGCTCAGTTGCAGAAAACACCACTCAGCCTGAAACTCAAGCTTCATTCTTTCACGCTTCTCAACTTATGCCAGCAAAAACACTGTTACATATTATGCCTGAAAACTTATGTTCTTCCGAAATTCATCATACTCCTTCAGCATCATCGTTGATCCTTTAGTAATGACATTGCCAAACTTTATACTTGAGGAGATAGAGACTAGTTGGGAGATAGGGGCATGAACCACAGAGCACTTGACCAAGAATTGCTTTCCACCCTGACGTCCATTAATGAGCAGCCATCTTACAAACTCTCCCAGCTAGGTATAGTATCGAGTAGTAACCATACTTCTGTGTTGGTACACGTCAGTTTGACACCAAAACTTACCCCATCTTTGGTTGAGAGGTAACAACTTGTGGAATTGCAATGGCATCAGAACCGGAAACCAAACGTCTTCCATGAACAGTGAGGACACGCATCTGTTCTGTGTGAAATATTACATTAAACTGGCTAAGACTTGATCTTAAATCTTCTGCAAGAGTTCTTCTGGATCATTACTAATCAGATTAAACAGGAAATTACGCAGTAGACATTAAAGATGGTAATTGATCACGGACAACATGAAAAAATGAGTCAAATCTTAGTATTAAACTGCACACATAAAAAAAAAAGGGAGAATTTCAAGCAGACAAAATAAATGAAGATATTAAACAAAGTCAATTAAAAAGCACCAGTACATAAAAGTCAAGGATTTAGCTTACAAATTCAGGATAATGTCAAAATCTAAAGTTTAAAAAGGATAAATCCTAAGAGCTACATCCTACATTAAACAAGCCAAACGAGAACAGCATGAGAACAGGAGTCAGCTCTTCCAACTATCCCTCTTCGGCCAATAAAACTAAAGAGAAAGAAAGAAGGAACTTGAACTATATCAACAGGTCGTGACATATCTATAGTGACTCGAGTAAAAACTATATCCATCCAGAGAAGACTTACATCAACACGGGACAACTAAAATCTCACCACAGCCACTGTTCTTCTCTAAGCGTACTTCAACACTCTCATAAACTCTCTTTACTCTTTGGTCCAGCACAATATCACCAGCTCAGAATCGCCATTCTTGAACATTCCCTATTCTGCCATGGCCTTCAAGTGCATGTTCATCACCTATTCCATCATATCCTCCTTTACCAGGTCTGAATTAATAGATAATACATTAAGATATCCCCTATTCCCATCTGCAATCTCGTTATCCTGAACGGGAGCTTCATTGGTTAGTATGATCTCAGTCCCTTCCTTACCATCCTTTAGGATCTTTACAGCAACTTCATCATTGCCTACATTTTTTTCCATATAAGCATCATTACACTCACCCTCAACATCACTGCCTGTATGTTTTTTACCATACATGCACTCCATCTTTTCCTCATGACTAGTAGAACCACCATCACACCCTCCATCACTCTCGTTCCCATTCTCATCATTCTCCGACACATTTTCACTAACGTCCTCCTCGACCACCGCAACACTATTACCCTG
The DNA here is from genome assembly GCA_027575705.1 of Erythroxylum echinodendron. Taxonomy (NCBI): domain Eukaryota; kingdom Viridiplantae; phylum Streptophyta; class Magnoliopsida; order Malpighiales; family Erythroxylaceae; genus Erythroxylum; species Erythroxylum echinodendron. The sequence goes on from JANZXR010000003.1 coordinate 453,328, forward strand.
ACCACCAGCACTACTACCACCACCACCGTGCTGCCCCTCCAAGAACAGCAACCTCCTCCTTAAATCCCCCAATTCTCTTTCCATCAAAAACAGCCTTTCCTTCAAAGTCAAATTCTCTTCTTCAAGTTGAGCTATATGGGAATCCTGATCATCCACCCTATTCTCCAAGACATTATTATAGCTATAATTATACTCTCCAACCCCAACACCTCCATAACTGGGATATATCATCTCAAACCGACTCAAATCATGGTCTAACCTCCTCTCCACCTCCACATGCTCCTCCACATCACTCTCACTCGAGCCGTTACCTTCTTCTTCCTCCTCCTCCTCATTTCCCGGCGACCTCAGCCTGATCAACCCCTTCATCGACCCATATCCATCCACCCCCCATTCCTCCTTCGCCATATCCCCCAACACCTCACTCGACGGAGAAATTATTGGCGTCGGCAGCACCGCCGGCGTCACCGGACACGGTGACACCAACGAAGCAATACCCCCCGACCTTTTCGCCCGTATGATAAAAGACGTCGTGTTCCGTGGCGCATAAGGCGCAAAACGGTTGTTGTACTTCTTCTTTTTGGGATTGTAATAATACTTCCTCGCTTTCATTCGATTCTGAGCTTGCAATTCATTAAGACTCGGTGGCTTATACCCACCACTACCACTAGTAATTGGATTTCTCTGCTGCTCTTTGTTCTTGTTGACATTCTTTCCCTTCCAATTGTTCTTGTTCTTGATTCTTGACTGGTTAGAAGCAACAAAATTGTTGCTATTAAAGTTCAAGGCAGCACCATAATTTGTCGGATCCACTGTCCACGGCTTGTACCCACCTCTTGTCATCGGATTCATCACCATCATTGGCTGTGGGTTCATGGGCTGACCGTGACCCAACTGAACCGGGTTCATACCCTGGGTCATCGGGTTCATTACCTGAGACTGAGTCATCATCGGCGGCGGCTGCTGGCTCATCATCGGTGGCTTTTGTTGCTGTTGGCTCATCATCAGCAACTGATCGTTCATGGGAAAAAGGAAAAATAAAATAAAATAAAATCCCAAACCTCCCTAAGGAGAGAAACCCCAAGATGAAAAACCAAAACCCAAACTCAAAAAATATGAAATTAAGCGGCTTTAATTCAGCACCCACAAGAAATCAATCAAAAACCCTAGAACAAGTTTCGATCTTGCAGTTGCTGTTACGATTTGGGGTGTCGAATTTCGTTAATCCCTTCGTTTCTCAAGCAAATCAAATTTCTTTAGACCGATTTAACTCTAAAAATTATAAAATCCCAAACTTCGCGATTTCATGCGTTACGTAATTTCTGAGATTAGGACGAGGAGGCGCGTATATGTAGGAGATAAAGAGAAGGCGGTTTTGGCTTTTTGGTCTTTTGAGAATGTTGTTCGATAAACGGTGACGATTATGACACGTGTTGAAGCTACAGAGAATTATTCTAAAGGTTGGATTTGGTATGAATTGGTAAGTAAAGGTCTTATTGGATTGTTGGAAGTCTTAATTCTATTAGTATTAGGGCCCAATTTTACTAATTTAAATTCATGACTTGTTTTCTTAATTTTAATTACCGCATCTATTTTTATTATAAGACATGAAATATTTAAAATTATTTATTTTTTACAATTTAAACTTTTAAATATTTTTAATTTAATGACTAATCTTTTAAAATCCACAAGAATTAGGTTAAAAAGTTGTTTTTTGCTAATATGGTTAATCATTTATTGGATATGATATATCAACATAAATAATATTTTAATTTAATTTATATAAACTTCAAAAAGGTCGGTCAATAAATTAAAAATTTAAGTTCTAAATAAAAAATTGTACACTTTCAAATATATTATCTCTGGATTAAATGTTAAACTATTAAGACAAAAGGTTTAAAAGACTTTCAATTGATATTACACCGTCATAAAATCAGCTAAAAATTGAATATAATTAAAGACTTTAAAATATGATTTGAAGTGATTATTCTTATCTATCCAAGAATATGAATTTTAATTAAAAAGGAAATTATTAAATAAAAATTGATTAATTGATTTGGTTTATAAAAACTTATTAATTATGAAATAAGCCGATTTAACTAATTGATTTTTAACAACAAAATTTATTAAAATAAATCAACTAAAATGTTGAAAACTAAACCAAAAAGTAGACCGGTTCAAGATTAAAAAAATCATTCTTGAAAATCGTCAAACCGGTTAAATTTTTTAATCATTAGATTATAATACCGCTTGATGAATGTCGAATGAAAACATAATTAGACCAAATCCTAACATATTCTAGCATTCAAATGGTGGATTCTTAAGAAATATCAAATTATAAAAATTTGGTAATAAAATCCAACAATGCACAAACAATACATGAGTTTCTTTCTAACTTTTTTTTTAAACGTTTTAGATGGAAACCATTTACAAGTACTTAGGTAGGAAGTAGGAAGAAGTCATTGGAATCACTTAAAAGAGGAAGCATATCCTTTTGATCTACTTGGAATCATTCACTTTAATACGGGTCCATTGAAACTACTATTTGGGAATCATATTCTAATTAATGAATTAAATCTCACATCCTCACCAATTGCTTTAGCACATTCAATGGCTACTGAAAAGGGAATTTCTTGATTATGGTATATTAGCATATCAACCATGTGAAAGAGTCCACAGTTCCTTATCTTCCTTTTAGTACTCCTCCTCCCGTCATTGTCCAAATCACTTTTGCTTATCTTTTTTCCTTTGAGTCATTTATTCTCTGTCTCTATCTCTCTCTATTCTGCATCTTTAACGTTAGAACTTTAAAGAAGGATAAGAACTTACACCCCAAAGGGAAATTACCAAAGCTACAGTTAAAGAATACAAAAAGGATTGGGCAAAACTAAGGTCTTTTTGAAAAAATAATTTAAACTTGATTTAAATTTAACTGTCAAGTTGCATCTAATAATTCTCTAAATCAAATTTGTCATAAGTCTCAATTAATTCAAGTTTAGTTAATTTGAATCGAATTCTTTAAAATTAGTATTCACTTATAGTTTTTTTGAAGTGTGGTTTTTTTTTGAAAAGTTGAAATTGTATTAAAATAATTATTGTGATTCTATTCATCACAATAAATAAAAAAATGAAATTTGACAAAAATTATATAATTATTAAATAATAACCAAGTTAATATCACGGAATGCAAGATTCTTAGTATAATAATGTGATAACGTAATGGCTCATAAATTCTCAAATGGCAATTAATTCAATGAGTAGAGAAAACCCCTTTTCAGCATTTACTACCACATTTAACTCAATTCATAAAAACGGAAATCACTATTTGAACTACTTGCTGATTGTACTTGGGAACAGCGACCGCTTCCAACACCTGTGATTATGAGGCTTTCTGGTTCCCACACGTGCTGTCATCACACGTGAATTTCTGAACTTCAGTCAATTAAGAATTCACGTGAAATGTTACCTTATTTTTATTCATCACTTTGAAGAGAGCAAATCCTGAGGGTTTCCTGTGACTACAATAGCGTGTGGAATGAACCCCCCACGTCTTCTCGTCAAACCAGCTGATTTCTGCACGTAGAAGATCTATACGAAACAAACTTGAATATTATTTTCTTTCTTTACTCTTCAAAAAAGCAAAACACACCAGTAAGATCTTGAGAAAATGAGTAAGTTTTGAACCATCAAGTCCTTTAGAAACAAAATAGGAGTAGAATACAAAAGAGATGAAAAAATTTACATTACGAATTTGCGACGCGTCACAAAAAAGCAATACTATTCTATAATCTATAGGATGAACCACTAATGTGTAATAATTATCAACTATACATGTGGAATAGATAGAGCGTAGATCCTGCAGAAATGGGCTACAACAAGACTACCCGAAATCTATATTATGTTACACAGCTACCAACATAAACAGAGAAGAGCAATCCCAGGTACATGCACAATCGACTTGCCGCATTTACTATGAAGAAAATTATACGTCAAAAACTCGAATAAAAAAGGCAGCGTGAAGAAACCGGTAACGATGGTGACGGAACGAGGTGCAGAAATCATATCCCAGTGTTGGGGTTGTTTCCGGCGAGAATTAGAGAAATTTCCAACCCTCTGCTAAAAGCTTGGTTGAACATAAGCCGGGTTTGAAATGTTGATACAAATGGGAACCAAGAAAAGAGAGCGATGGGCATGAAGATGATCATTCCCATCCCGGCGTCGTAGAGGCGGGCAATTGATCGAATGGATTTCCATAATCCAAGCTTCTTTATCAATGGCTTCCAAGCAGCAGCAATCTGGAAAACCAACGAGATTCCAATATTGGAAAAGAACAGAGACCATAAAAAAGAAGCTGCTACGTAGGAGAGAAAAACTTAATCCTAATTTGAGTTTATTATATAACACTAATTAGTTACAGCTCATAGGAGAGAAAAACTTGTTCCAGTTGTTTGAGAACCTCTTTTCAATCAAGTTCGTTTCACAGGCATTCGAACAGGTTATGATTATCAAGCATATGATGGTACATGCCTCAAATTCACCATTGTCCAAGAGGCCAAACCGAAAAAAAAAAGGAGTACTCACAGAGAGGATTGCCCAGCCAGTGGGTATAAATGCTAAAATGCAAGCAAATATGTCAGGAAGAGACAAATCTGTGAACACAACAGCAACAGCCAATCCAGCCAATGCCAATAGGAATGAGACACCTTGGATGAACCGCAACAAAAGCTGGAAATTCACAGACATCTTCTGGCTGAATGTGAACACCTAATAACCAAAATTTTAGAGGAGGAAGAAGAAGCAATCAGTTTACAAAGTCTGATAATCAGAAGCCCGATGTCATGTGGTTTATAATGTCGAATCACATACCTTGAAAAGAACTATGAGCACAGCAAACACAACCCAAGATAGGCCATACACCTACAGAAATAACCGGACAACGTCTCAACAAATGAGAAGTGACAGTTCAGCCAAATTCTTTCCAGAACTGTATAATTGCATGATCAATCAAGTAAAATATAACTACGGAAACCCGGGCAAATGATGTCATTTATGATATCGATCTCACAAATGATTTCCATTGACTAAAGAGTAAAAAGCATGAAAGAAGCAAACCAAGCCTGTTTAAATGAGTAATGAAAACCTGCAATTAATGATGCTCGCACGCACTCACCGTTAATGACGTGTTATTGCCCTGTACGTTTAGTTTGTACACGATGCCATACTGGAAAACGAAGAATCTTAGGCTCAAAATAGTTTCAAGTATCCTCCCACGCAAAGTTCGAATATGCGCCTACAAACAAACGAATTGAGCATTAGAATGACTAGTGCAATGTAAATGATACAAAGTTTATGGTAATTGAAACTTTAAAGAAACTGTTTATATTGAACATGTAGACTCAAAAATATAGAAAAAAATGCCTTGACAGCAAATTTAGATGCTCATAACTACTTTAAGGTTAGTAAGTTGATAGGCGAACAACCATTGACAGGTTAGTGTGGACAATCAAATAATTTGCACCAAGACCTTAAGGACAACCACTCAAGTTGCCAAGGGGAATGATGAAATTCTAACAGGCAATTGAGGTGGAAAATTTACCCTACTCTTGTTTTGCAAAAGCAAATTCTTTTGTTCTATGCAATTATTGGGAAGAAATAGAAACATGATGAAGAGATTGATGCAGAAATAAGCAGTACCAATTCTTCATCCCACCAGGCCTCCCAGCTTTCTTCTCCCTTAACCCCTATTCCACCTCTGTAGAGAAGCCAATTTGTCCAATCCCTGAAGTCTTCCACAGTCCTAAAGTATAAATTGAGTTACTAAATATAGCAGCATTATACCTAACTTCAAAGTACTATAATACCAAATCAGTGCTTACTTTTGCCACTCAAATCCGGACGGATTGAACAGATACGGAGCAAAAAGCCAAGAAAGAGCCATGAACCAACTGCTTATTGATAGAAGAATGTATGATAGTGCACCTCCTTCGTTATATCCATAGGCAAGGTACACAATGAGCAAGAGCACTACTTCTAGACTGGAAAAAGGAACAAACAATATTCAGGCTTAAAGAAGACTTTGTCCTGTAGGGTATGTGGGGATCACATGGACAGAACAAAAGATTACCCCTTAACAAAGTGACTCCGAGAGTATAATCTATAGTTTTCGGCAAACTTGATATGGCGGACCACAAATCCCCTACCTGTAGCTCGGTACTATAAGAAAAAGATAAAAGGTTGAACAAATTCCATACAAACCAAAATAGATTAAATTATGAAAATAGATATTAAGGAGCAAAGGAAGACCTTTGCACCACCATGAAGAATGGTCCGACCAAAGTAATGTGTCCTTGTTCCCAAAGAGAATGTGAAGAACACAGAACAAAGCTGAAACTGCATTGTGGTGAAACTGACAATGGCCTGCAGCATATATGTGAAAAATTGCATAAAGATGAACCACAATATCTCGGTCTAACAAATGTCAGAATCAGAAAAAGGACGTCAAGTATGTGGAGTCTCCAATCATATATATGCAATTGAGGTGACAAACTGCTGTTTAAACCACCACAAGCCCCAAAGATTAACACAACAAATGATGAGACACCTTAATTCAATTGCAAGAGGAAGATATTCGAAATGGACAACCAAATACTTTAATGAATCACCTGATCCCTTAATGAAATTGTTAAAAAGTCCAAGTAATTTGAAAATGCAGTTCAAATAAAAACAAAATCCTCCAGTCTTCAGATTAACCATGTGAATCGTACGGGATGGCAATGGGCCAAGCCCAGAATCAAATCGATTTGAGGCTCAACTATGCTAAGCAAAATGACATCGATTTTCTTAGAAGAGTTAGGGACTGAATTTAAAAAAAAAAGTTTTATATTTTTAATTTTAAAAAAATTATTTAAAAAATTGGTGGGGCCGGCCCATTGCCATCCCTAATTTGTATTAGTGGATTTTTGCCAGCAATCTTAAATTAAATTAAATCCTTGGGTTTCACCATTCAGAAGAAAATATACAGGTGGGAAACGGAAATTACCCTGAGAAAACCTTGTTCCAAGATGAAGCCCAAAATCATTGGCACAGCAGTAAAAACACCAATTTGAAAAAGGAACTGTGTATTTAAAGCAGCACTCAAGGCAGTATTATTCATTATACGAGCTCTCACTTGAAAAGTTTCACCAACTCCGGATAACGCCTGAAAGAAGAACACATCTCAATTGCAAAGATTCATGAGAACTTAAATGCTAACAGTATGGAGCATAAAGGGGAACACAAGACAATATCACATCCTATTTTCAAGGGTTCAAAAAAATCAATGAGCCAAATGTGAAACTATAAAAAATCGAAGTCCCAACTTGACTTGACTTGAGGTACTTAATTCCCATCTCTCAACAATTTACTTGTTTCCCACATTTATTCCATTTATTCAATGACTATTTGCTATCAGGTGACGTCGATGCATCATAAAAGAGATAGAAAATGATGGAGGAAAGACCTGTGTATCAAAGCAGCTTTTGCAAGTGGACAAAAACAAATTTCTAGAAGGCAGAGCAACAACAATGAGAGGGGGGAGAATAGCATTTTTGTGTGAAGGAGATGCTTCTAACTGCTTGAATTAAAGGATACTTCAGAAATTTAGGACTAACTGCCCTCCTCTGACGAACCTAAGTGTGAAAATATATAACTTGGAGCTGAAGTGTGCATTTTACCCTGAAATTAGGGAATATCTTTATACTAATTACTTCAAAAACAAATGTGTAAAGTAATGAAGATATTCTGGGACTAGCACTAAAATGACATCTAAGTTTAGCACCCATAATACACTTTGGATTGGAACTAACTACTCCTGGCAACTAAAAGAAACAGTAACTTAACAAAGATCAAATAAACATTTCAATTGGATGATCATTAAAAATGCTCCATATGTCAGCAACACGTTCAAGCTTACCAAATATGTCTTTCCATAAAGGAAAACGTACACAGTCAGCACAATTAACTGCAAAACAAATTCAAAATGGTATTGTTAGGAGAACTGGAGGCCATGAAACTAAAAATGTGTTGAAAAGCTCTTATCCTAATTATTTTGTGCCTTCCTGCCTAATTTCCCCACAAGACACTAGACTAGGCATGCTAAACCTTTATTACTCTAAAAATTTAAGGTATTGCTTCTCTATATCATTTTACATGCAACTCAATTAAACATATGGTCACATCACAGGTAGGAAAAACAAGGATAAGATGCGAGAAACGTTCAAGAAGAGTGTAATGTTTAGGAGAGAAAAAAGATCAAAAATCATAATCAGAACAAGAAAAATGGGCGATCCAATGTATTGGAATGAACTCTATCCAATGGGAAAAGTGAAACTTTTGAACAGTCACTCACCATAGTACAAAAATAGTATCCCACGGTGGTAAAGAAAAAGGACATCATCCGGAAGAAGTCAAATAGCTGCCCAAGCCTGTATATATCACGACTAAGAACTTGCTCACCATTTCCACCAGCAACCTTGCCCTCAAATAGAGCAATCTGATTAAGACCAACATCTCGTCCTTTACCAACCTGGAATTAAAATGGACATCACAGTTTCAGTTTCCGTACCAGTACGTCATTTGAAATAGAAAGAAAGTACCTGAATGTATTCATGATGAGTAATGTTTCCTTGCCGAAGAGTTGAATTGAATCCTGCATATCAAGTCAAATGGTCAAAAAACTGTATTGTATGGATATCACCAGGAAATAACTCAATCCAGTGAAAAAATTAGTAACAAGTGACCATGCCTGCATAAATATCTTCACTGATGTTAATTACACGAGAAGCCTTGCTAATACCACCCCTAGTTATGTGGAAAACTCTGTCAAAAACATCTGGATGACCATAATGCATCCGCACCCTGCACATTCCAATCACTTTCAGCATAAATGACCACATACTGAATCAAATCGAGGAATTGCAATTACTCTGAAAAGTGGGCTTACTTAAGAGGATTAGCCAGAACACGCTGACCAAGGGTGACAAAGCTAGTTTCTTGATTTGACATAAAAGAGGCTAAAGAAGAGACACTGCACCAAAATATAAACCTCTGAATGATCATGATCCTGAAAAAAGAAATTACAGAAACAGCATAAAATGATAAACAGAAAACACACCTTCCAGTAAATACATGCTCCCTGACCCCAAGAATAGTTGGAGGACGAATACCATGGTCACGATGGAATTCTTCAAGAAGATTTCTCATTTTTAAAGCCTCTTCAAAATAATTATCCTAACGTGACAACAAATATAAAATTCCACACGAGGTCATGAATTGCCAAAATCAACAGATCAGTGTGATAAACTTGTACGTAATAAGTAGCTGAAGTATTCTGTCAAAGTAGCACTAAAATATTATTTTTTGAGAACGTTTGAAAATAATATGCTAGCAGATTAAGGAACAGCAGCAGTAGTCATGAATGGAGTTCAAAAGTTAAATCACAAAGATAATGATGAGTAACAAAGATTGCCCAATCTATCCACTTGGAAAATGACAAGAAGCAGACAATGGAATTCATACTGCTTAATCTTACGTTACAATTCTAAGGCCATTTAAATTCACAAGAGCACTATATCCATGTCAACCCCAAGGCCTGTTAGGTATTGGAATTTACATCAATAACTAAGGGCCGATGCATTTTACATGATGCCAAACATGAAAGATTTATCTGCAGATGCATCGTGTGGAACAGTTAAGGAAGACGTCACAATTAATCCTTCAGGAAATTCTGTATACACCCATCAACTGCCAGACCAAGATACATTATTCAGAGGAACAAAATGTTATGGATAGATCTTTCTTAGTTGCCCCAGTTAGTAATAAACTCAGTAAACTAAGTTGGAAAATGCAGTATTCGTGCATTCAAAAAAAAAAAAGGCAGAATATATGACAAATACTTCTCACGTAACGAGGTATATACAGTAGCTCCTCATGAAATTCATGCACACACACACCAATCATCAAATAAGACCTATATGTCACAAGGAGGAAGGGTTGATGTAGTGTCAGGTAGAGTCCTGCAGTCATACATCAGAATAACTTACAGCATCGTGAAAATTTTGATCAATATATTTTCAGATCAAAATGAGAGATCGGTCACCAAAGTAATTATAGTTATTCACAGATTCAGAGCCTTGAGCAGTTTATCCCTGATGAAAAGCTACAAATGTTTCTATCAACATCCTTGTCTTAAATGTAAAAGCGATAAAACAATTTCTCCTACTGGAGATGCAAGAAACTTGAAGTGTATTAGCCTACAATGTTAAGATAAATAATACAATATCAAACTTGTGCGATAAGTTTCTGGAAAGTCTCAATGTAGTGATAAAGGTAAATTAAGTTACCTGATTCATATCAATTGTCTGAATCGCACTTCCGCGAGTAAATACAATAGCATGGTTCTGATTCTCAGGTTTTCCTTCTCCAAGTTTTGGATTTCCAGGCAACTTTATAGAGTAAATTTCCTTCACGATTGGAAAACAAATAAAAAAGGGCAATAGTCAAATATCTAACTAAAAACTCTACATGATTGGAATGCCACCATCACAATATTTAATTAACAGGGCTACAACAAAAGGTACTTAAATGTAAGACTTGCAGCCCATTAGCCGCATTAGCCTAATTGGGTTTTATAGCTCAAAAGCTCCAAAGTAGAAGTTTTGAAAAAAATTTGAACATGGAGTTTGGAATGGTACATGAAGAATAATGCTTATTTTCAAGGAAGTATGTGTCATACAGTAATTTGGGTTTAAGATAAATTACATGTAACTTTGCATCATATGTTAGGTGCTAGAGGACAAAGTCCGCTTTGGTAGCTACACGATGCATTCAACTGGCTTAGATCAAACTCGAGGCATAACCAAGCAAGCCCCTAAAATCCCACCTTCCAAATTGATTTTTAGGGCAAAAAGTGCAACTGAACAACTATTACTAAAATAAAAGGCATTACAGTTGCTAATTTAGAGTAAATTTCACTAGGAAAATAATTTGTTGTAGAGGCGTTAAGTTAGAGGAAAATGAAAAAAGAGTTGAAGTTCTATATGTAAAATTGAAGTCCTAAATGCATGGAAAATTTGACTGTAAAGGGTGTAAAGTTAGAGGTGAATGCAAAAAAAACAAAAGTAGGGTTACAGCTTATATCACACTAAACCATACAATTGTAAATTCTCGAATATTACAGAAGGCAGGTCATGTGTCATGCTGAACATGATCTTGAAAACTAAATGAATAAATTTTTGTTCACTTAATATTAATCAATACTGACAACTACTGCAAACAACAGATGAGAATGAAGAAAGACACAAACCTTATCTTTTCCGTTGATATCAGCTTTCACAAGCTTGGAATAGAAATCTCTCTGCACTTTACCATCCTTGAGAGATTCAACATCATCAATAAAAGCAACACGAAGAGCTTCATTTCTAACATCACAAGTATAGTATATATCAGGCATATTGGACACTATAAAGTATTTCAGGAAAAAAAAAAACCCAAAAAGAACACAAGAAAGGTTGAACACTCTAATGTGATGATAAGAGGAAAATGAGATGAAAAAAGAATTGGGAAGCTAAAAAGAGATTGAAAAACAACATTTATTGGGGCTGAGAAGCTAGAGCTCACCTTTGCATCAGAAGTGCAATATCAGCTGCCTCAGGTTTTTGCTCCTCTTTCTGTTTTCCATATATTTGACATGTTACCACATATGTAAACTTTAAGTCAGCCTGAGCTCGAGCCTCACGAGACAACTCAAATCCCTTGGTATCAGTTGCATCATTGCTAGGAATGGCAGCTTCCAAATCTGATGTTAGCCAGTGCACAAACAAATCACTTACCATATCTCAGTAAACTAACAATCATTTACGTGAAGACCTTACCTCCACCAGTTGCTCTTTCCAAATGGGCTTGAAGCATAATGGCTTTCCTATAGTACATCATCCCGCGAACTGCATTTGGAAAACGTATCAACTTAGAAAGATTGAACAGCTAATAGAAAGGTATGCATTCACTTGATTTAACATAAAATGAAAACTGGGAAAAAAAACAACAGGAGAAGATACATATCAACAAAAAATTAACAAAACAAGAAAATATGCCTTCGAAAAGTCTTCCTCTCTGCTTTCCAAAAAGTACAAAGGGCAAATAATAACGGCCCAATACTTATGCTGGTTGACAATCACTAAACCCAACAACAATGTTTTTACAAGTATAATATGTGCAACAAGGAAGACACAAAGAGGCTAGGTGAAATCATTTACCAGTTCTTGCCAATGTTTGTCCCCTGTAAGAAGCCCAAAACCGGAGTTCAAGTACATCACTAGGACTATCAAAGAGCTCCGTTTCTAATGCATTTTCATCACGCCCAATTCGAGCAAGAAAATTTCTCCATTCATCTGTAACAAAATATGAAAAGAAAAAGAAAATCAGACTGCAGGCAATTTAAAAGAAAAGTATGGGTCAAGCTACAGAGTCAGACTTGCAAAAGTCAAACTAATATAGACAGCTGGCTTACAAGACTCCAAGATTGATCATCAAATGATTAACCAAAGAAAAAGTACTCTCAAACTTAAACAAATAGGTGAAGCAAGAGACAGAATTGCGAAAGTAAAGGATGAGGAGGAACAAAAGGGTTTAGGATTTACACAAAGTTTAACAAGATTCAGCCAAAGACCTACATCTACATACACAAAAAACACAGAAGTACTCAAATGTGTCATTAACTAAGTTTAGATATTTTATTTATAATGGTGGGAGAATAAGAACAATACTCCAAATAGAGTACACTAAATATTCCACTGTGGAAGCACGATTTATAAATAATATAAACATATAATCATACTAAATACCAAATCTCTAAATTCTTCAACCAGAAATGAAAGGGGCTTCAACAAGCCAAACACAAGTAACAAATCAAATATGCATAGTAGGATTGGACAAAAATATTTCTTTAGGTGTTTTTCTATTATCCTTCATAACTTATTTTTACCATCATGGATTTGACCGTGCTACCATCTTATTAAAGATCCTATCCTCATGAAAACACCGATAGCACACATAAAAGATTGCCAGAAAACAAAAGATGGACAAACATTCATCTTGGTATAAAAATGAGGCAGTCAAACTACAAAAGCACACTGCAACATCAAACACACAGAAATGTTCTGCAAATGTGCCACAATTAAGCACAGCCTACCTGGAAATATTTTCTGGAGGTAAAACAGAGTTGATATACCATCTTCGTTCTTCTTTAGCAATTCAGCCATGCTATAGAGAACAATCTCAGAATAATACGGTGTGAAAACACTGCAACAAACAAAGGTGGTTGAGATAATGAATTTGTCAAATCCATTTTACTCCTGCATTATGCACAGATAAAATAACCTGAAGGGCAGCATCTCACGGACTGGCTTTGCTATAGGCATATCCATAAAAAGTGAATTTGTGAAGAATTGCAATCTGCGCCTGGCCTCTATATTCTTGGGAACATTTGAAGCAGACTCCGTAATTGTTAAAAGTGAATGCAATCTTTTAACTTGTGCTCTCTGCATATTCACCAAAATTACTTTTATCTCATGTGACAAGAACAATAACCCTAATTTTATAATGATCTGAACTTCAACTACCAAGACATACCAACTGAGCATTTCTTGGCCACTTCAAGTCTGTAAACAAACGACCTTCAATCCTGGCCTTTGAAAGCAAATCCCATGTTTCATAGTGCTCCCTGGAATATAGATTCACATGAAAATTCAGCACAGTTCATAAAACATATATAAGAAAGATAACTGACTACAATAAGGCTATATAAAACCTCATATCAATAGAAAGCACATCAATGCGCACAACATCATAGAGATCTTGAACAGCCTTAATTGCTCCTTCTAACAAACCTGGTGTCTCTGCCTGTTTCTGTAGAAAAATAAGTTCAATGAGAATAAATAAAGGCATTCTTCCACAGAATCATTGCCTCTCATATTCACAAGAAAGAACAAGATGCTGCAATAAGGCATGCTTACAAGTAGACAGTAGGCCAGATATCACAGTTCAAATTGTATGAAGAAAATGAAATATATGAATGCAATATATATCTCCAATTGACATATCTGAAAGCTGATGCATGAAGGTACATAGATGGTGCAAATATGCTGGATCAGAAATATAAAACGCAACAATATGCGACAGAAATGCACATTAGATGACCATGGAATAACCACCCAAAAGAAGGACAACCATTTGAATAGAGGAGATAGGAATAATAAACAATGCAATTGGATCATTTCATCTTTTATTCAAGTTTTACATTTTTGACTTCTCTGTTTAAGGTTAGCCATTTCTCTTGAAATGGCTCTATTAAACATTTCAAATTTGCTTGCTGTTCCCGTTAGTCTGATTGAGCTATCCGGAATGCCAACTCTTCCAAACTTGAAAAATCAACAAAAGCAGGAATATAACATACCAGAATACCCGTCAGCGCAGTTACTCGTTGAATAACTAGTGGTAACTTATTTAGCCCGACGTTACGATGAATATCGTTCTTCCCAATGCTTGCTTGAATGTCTTTGTATACCCTTTCAACCCTGAAATGAATTTGATAACCACAGAAGGCTTCTCATGCACATGCAACGATTCACATAGCAAATAGGTGTGAGATCTCTTAACACATCACATACCACATCCTTCCTTCACTTCCCAATATTTCTGTCAGTATGAGTTTCAGGACACAGTAGCACTCTTCAACAGCATACTTCATATAGTCATCTCTTGAAATTCTCTCCCACAACTCATCCTGTGAGTCTCTATTTTCTACAGCAATATCTTTAGCCAAAAATATCTACACATCATGAAGAAAAACAAAACAGAACTAAGAGAACTATGATTTTCAGAAAGATGGTCATATAACAATTGCACTAAGAACCTCAAAATGACCTTGCTAGCAAGAAGAAAAAGGGGCCACTGAACCAGGGGAAGATTACTAGAATTTTTCGGCATCAGAAGCAACTCCATTTCCCTGATTTAAGAGAGAACAAAAAACCATTATCGTGGTTCAAAACGCTATCACTAGAGGAAGAAAAGGTGGTGATTACAATAAGCTGCAGCCAGATTAAACATATTTTTTTTCTTAGAATTCCCTCCTATAAAACCAAATTTAGGAAGCAAAAGTTAAGGCCGCAAAGGAATCAATCCATAGTTTCCCAAGTACCCAGAAGAAGGGACTCAAGCTACGCACAATCTAAGTTCCTTAATCCAACCTACATTGTAAACAGAAAATACTAAAATTCCACAAGAAAACAGAATATACGGGAACTAGGATCAGATTCTCTTTGTTCTCAAGTACAGGATGGAGGTATGGTCCCAAGCCCCTAAAGGAATACGAGCCTTTGCACATGTTTACAATCACCTTTTAAATTGAAATTTAAATCAATTAGGATAACAGTTATAGTAAACTCACAGAGTAGATATATAATCCTCTTCCCTAAGATTCTTTATAATCTCATTCCAGAAGGGAGAGAATCTAGCAGCATCAATCTTTTTGTTCTTCACAACCTACCACAGAGAAGGTTAACCACCACAGATCAGCACAATCAAAGAAGAATAAACAAAGAAGTAAAAGGTTAAAGCCAAAAGATAGCAGAATACTTTTCACCACCAAAGAAGTATAAGTATCAATGCAATCAGTGAAAGAATTACAAACATGAATGTCAGTTCTCAACATAGAAAAACATATCAAACCAAAGCAAAAACTCCTGCAGTAATCAACCAAAAAAAGCATTTAAATGTTAAACTTATCAATTAACAAGAATTTAAGGATGACAATGAACAATGCAGGTCACTAACCTGATTAGAAGAGCCGCCAGGAGTCCTGCAAGACATACATCTTTTTCAGATCCAATGTAACAGTACAGCAGAAAAAAGAACAAGAAAAGTGTTGACTAGAGATTATTAGCATTGATACTGATATAATTATACCTATAATCTCTCCTATAATTGAGAGATTTCATAGTGTTAATAGATAGATTACTTCCTAAATAGTCGGAATTTTGTATATAAACCCATGTTCTTATGTACACAATGCAAGTAATAAAATTATCTTCAACTTCAACATGGTATCAAAGCCCTATCTGATTTAAGGGCTGCTTTTTCAATTGTTCGTTCCAAATAGGAAAGAACACTGGCTGAGTGTATACTCGCCCCAAAAGCAACGTGTCTTTCTTCTCACCACCTACCTAGATTGCTTCAGCTATGACCAGCGACCTCCACTACGAAAGAACCGACATCGACTGCACTGCCACGCGCCGCCACAGTCTTTCTGCTGTCGTCGCGCGTGAGCACCACACGCCACCCTCCGGCCAGTGTTTCACCTCCGTTCTTTCTCCACCAGGATCGCCAGCCTCTTGCCTCTCCTCCGGTGGGTTCAGACGTATCCCTCACCTTCTGCCAGTGCCCTTGCTTCCTTGCCTCTTCTCGGTTCTTTCTTGTTTTTGGGTCCGTCTGGTATTTTTCTTTCTGCCTATATACCAAAAGCATATTTCTGAACTACTTATATTTACTCTATTGGCAATATTGGTTGTCTTGAGTAATACTAAAGAAGATGGAGGGAAAGAAAGTAATTCTGTCGAGTTCTGAGAATCGTTCACTACAAATTAGTCCCGTAAAACTTGATGGACCTAATTATCTTGCTTGGTCAAGATCTTGTTTGTTGTTCATCAAAGCTAGAGGATTATAGGGTTACATTAATGATGACACTACGAGACTCAATGTCAATAATTTTGATTATAATCAGTGGGAGTCCGAGAATTCTCTTGCCATGTCTTGGCTCATCAATTCAATGAAGTCAGAAATTGCTTGGACATACTTGCTACTTGACACAGCAACAAAGATATGGAAAGCTGCTTCTCTGACCTATTCTCAAATAGGTAATAAAGCTCAAATTTTTTATCTTCGTAATAAATTGCATAACACGAAGAAAGGAGATATTGACTGCATCATAGTATTTTGCGGAGTTATGTGGGTTGTGGCAGGAATTAGACTATTATCAGGACTTTCAAGCATAATGCTCAAAAGACGCTACTAGATTCCAGAACCTGATAGAAGAAGATCGGGTATTTGATTTTTTAGCGGGTCTTAACCCAGAGTATGATCACATACGAGGTAAAATACTTGGAAAAGATCCTTTCCCTTCTGTTCAGCTCGCATATTCTCTAGTTCAGCAAGAAGAAAGTAGGCGAAATGTTATGCTACATACACCTATCATTGAAAAAGCAGGATTAGTAGCAACTTCTACTGAAAAGCCGAAACCTGCAAATACCTCGTCTAATAAGGATCACTTACACTGTGATTACTATGGAAAATCAAGACATACCTGAGAAACCTACTGAAAATTGCATGGAAGGCCTAATTAGAGTCGTGGAAAACGATGCAGCTCAGTGGTAAGGGGTCAGGCCCACTTGGCTGATGGAAATGAAGTGTCTGAATGGGGGATTATCCAATGAGGAACTTCAAGCCTTAAGACAGCTTCTCTCAAAGACAGACTTTGCTTCCACAGTTGGTGCATTAAACCTTGCCAAATCAGGTATTGAGTACTACAAATCTAAAGATAATCCTTGGTTATAGACTCCAGAGCTAACAGACATATGACAGGCTCTCAAAAGAATTTTTTAACATACTCATGGAAACAACAAGAATAATGATAGAATAGTAGATGGGTCTTTTACTTTCGAATCTGGTACAGGTTCTGTTAACTGTACTCCCAATATTACCCTATCCTCAGTACTTCACGTACCTGGTTTTCCTATTAATCTTCTCTCTATCAGTTGTATCACTAAGGACCTTAATTGCAAGGTTGAATTTTTTCCTAGACTATTGTGTTCTTCAGGACCTTCACACAGGGCAGAGGATTGGAACTGGTAGATTGCAGGATGGCTTATATGTCTTAGAAGAAGGGTTTCTGACAGTTGCACATCAAGCGTTTTTTGTTGGAAATGATGTGATTAATAAGGAAATTCTACAGTGGAATATCGTTTTTTGTTCTAGCAAAACTTTATCCAAACTTGTTTAAAAGAACTTCTTTTAATTCTTTGTTTTGTGAAGCATGTGAACTTGCCAAACACACTAGAAGTTCTTATCATTTATCAAACAACAAGAGTTCTGTTCCTTTTATGACCATTCACTCTGATATTTGGGGTCCTACTCAAACTCCTTCTCTTTCTTGCCATAGATGGTTTGTGACCTTTATTGATTATTGCACCCGATTGATGTGGGTTTATCTAATGAAAACCAAGAATGAATTTTTTTCATGCTTCCAATCTTTTCACAAAATAATTTGTAGTCAACACGATGCTAGAGTTAAGATCTTACGGTCAGATAAAGGAATGGAGTATATGGATGTCAAATTTCGTGCTTATCTAGATTCTAATGGAATAGTACATCAAACTAGTTGTTCCTATACTACTACTAGTGAACAGAACGGAGTTGCGGAAAGGAAGAACAGACACATTCTGGAAGTTGCTCGATCACTCATGTTCACAATGAATCTTGTAAAAGGGATATTGGGGTGATGCAATCCTTTCAACCGCCTATCTTATCAACAGAATGCCACTTCGAATTCTAGATTTTAAAAGCCCTGTTGAAATAATACAAGGTACAAACTCTTATACTGTACCTCCAAGAGTCTTTGGGTGTGCTTTGCTTTGCTCATGCTCAGAATGTTGGCAAGTTAGAGCCAAGAGCTTTGAAATGTGTGTTTGTTGGATACTCTCCCACACAAAAAGCATACAAGTGTTATCAGCCCCCGTCTAAGAAATACATTGTAAGTATGGATGTCACTTTTTTCGAGTATGATTCCTATTTCCCCACATCCCCAACTCTTCTTCAAGGGGAGAATGAGATTGAAGACAAGGTGGTGATTGCCTCTATAGATAATGTGATCCAAGGAGGAAGAACAATTCAGGGGGAGACAACTAGTTTGGTTCAAAAGGATCGAAGTCGGCGCTTAGATAGACCAGACTTAAAGATATACTCAAGGCGAGATAAGACAGAGAAAGCCATCATGCAGTCTATGTCAATGCCATCCTCTTCCCTCGAAAACACTTGTGAGCTAGAATATGATTTATCTAATGATTTAGATAAGTCGATTGCCCTTCGAAAAGGTGTTAGAAGTTGCACCAAGCACCCAATTTCTAACTTTGATACATATGACTCACTATCTCCTGCCACAGCATTGGAGAGAAGCAATGAAAATTGTCTAATGGAAAGAAGCTATGATTGAAGAAATGAAGGCCCTGGCAAAAAATGAGACTTGGGAACTTGTCATTGCTCCAGAAGGAACACAGACAGTTGGCTGGACATGGGTATTCACAGTGAAGTATAAGTCAGATGGATCCATTGAGAGATACAAGGCGAGATTGGTAGCTAAAGGCTTTACTCAAACATATGGAGTGGACTATCAAGAAACCTTTACTCCTGTTGCTAAGATGAATACAATAAGAGCTTTACTCTCATGTGCAGCTAACTTGGATTGGGACTTATAGCAGTTCGATGTTAAAAATGCATTTCTTCATGGGGATCTGGAGGAGGAGGTGTATATGGAGATTACTCCAGGGTTTGAATATGAGAAGACACAAGGGAAGGTTTTTAGGTTAAAGAAGGCCTTGTACAAGCTGAAACAGTAACCACGAGCATGGTTTGAAAAGATCAATCGGACTATGATCTCCTTTGGTTATCAACAGAGTAATGCGGATCATACCCCATTTATCAAGCACTCACAAGGTAAGATCACGCTTCTTATTGTCTATGTTGATGATGTTATTGTGACTGGAAGTGATACAGAAGAGATGGCTAGGCTGAAGAAACTACTTGCTCAAGAATTTGAAATTAAGGACCCAGGAAAATTGCAATATTTCTTGGGAGATGAAGTGGCTAGATTAAGAAGAGGAATCTTTATCTCCCAGAGAAAATATGTCCTAGACTTGTTAGAAGAAACCGGTATGATAGGTTGTAAATCAGCTGAATCTCCTATTGAGAGCAACCACAAACTGCAAGCAGGAACAGGTACATCATGGGACATGAGAAGATATCAAAGGTTAGTTGGGAGACTCATCTATCTTTCTCACACTAGGCCAGACATAGCATTTGCTCTAGTAAGTCAGTACATTCATGATCCACGGAACCACACTTACAAGCTATATTCCGCATTTTGCACTATCTAAAGTCTACTCCAAGAAAAGGTCTTCTGTTCACTAACAACGGTCATCTTAGGATAGAAGCATTTACAGATGCTGATTGAGCTGGATCTCCAAATAATAGGAGGTCAACCACTGGTTATTGTATGCTCGTAGGACGAAATCTAGTCACTTGGAGAAGCAAGAAACAGGATGCAGTTGCTAGATCCAGTGCGGAAGCTGAATATAGAGCTATGGCTCAAGGTGTGTGCGAACTATTGTGGGTAAAAAAGCTGATGAATGAATTACAACTGACGAATGAAGTTAGTTCATCTCTCTACTATGATAACAAAGCTGCCATTAGTATAGCTCACAATCCTATTCAGCATGATAGAACAAAACATATAGAAATTGACTGACACTTCGTGAAGGAGAAACTTGTGAATGGCTCTCTGGAATTATTCCATGTGGGGTCAAATGAACAACTAGCAGATGTCTTCACCAAAGGATTGTACAACAAACAGTTTCATAACCTCGTTTGCAAGTTGGGCATGTGCGATATCTATGCACCAACTTGAGGGAAAGTGTTGATTAGAGATTATTAGCATTGATACTGTTATAATTATACTTGAAATCTCTCCTATAATTGAGAGATTTCATAGTGTTAATAGCTAGATTACTTCCTGAATAGTCCTAGGAATTTTGTATATAAACCCCTGTTCCTATGTACACAATGCAAGTAAAAAAATTATCTTCAACTTCAACATTCAACAAAAAGTATGAATTTGAAGGACCTAAACAGGATTGACTATCAACCATTATAAACAACAAAGATTGAAGAAGAAACCTACCTATTGTTAAGTTGAACATGTAGAGTATTCATAAAAGCCCCAGGAAACTCCTCGAAGATTTTGTGGACAGCTTCAAGAGATCGAATCTGCAATCATTACAAATAGTGACTCTCTATGGAACAAGAACTGTGGGAATGTTAAGGAAGACAACAAATACTGAAATGCAAACAAAAGCCAAATAAGAAAGACGGCAATAAAGGAGAAAGAAACTACAAAAAAATTGCACCAACTTAACGCAGAATGATCAATTAAAATGACTTACTTCCCCGAGGCGATCTCTAGCTCCCAGTAAGAATCCATAAACAGCATATATGATAGTGTAGAACACATGGATATCTAAAAAATATATCTGTTGAAGAAAAGGGGGAGGGAGAGCACATCAGATCAAATTGACTTGCCTTTAAAGTCCTACAGAGATGAGATACACTATTTGCTAAATGAGCTCATAATAGCTAATTCTATTCTCCAACTGAGATAGCAGTATGTTTCACTTGGTTCCAATAAATTAAAATTGGTTTCTTACAACTAATAGTGGGGTCCTAGTTGAATATACTTCAAGCAGAAACACCCACATGTTGATGGAAAAATGATACCTGTAGCAGCCTATGGGTGCCCAAATTATGATTTAGCATAGAGTACAAACCAGGAATTTGAAATGAATAACTAAATCAGGTTTAAAGTTGCACATGATTGAAAAAATCCACGTCATAAATATGAATATGAATTTAAACTCACAGCAATTACAGGAGCCCACAAACTAACAACTGTCAATGCATTATGGTTATCTGCAAGCACAGAACAAAGACACTAAATATTGGTGTTTGAGCAAATTCAGCTCAATGCAAGCACGATGAGGAACTTGGTGAAAAAGTGCAGTGCCACTGCATGTTTGTGTATATCATACATGTAGATAGAAAACAAAACATAATAAGATCTTACGTTTAGATACAAGGTCATGCCAAGAATAATCCATATCATCAGTCATCCGCACAATAGCCCTTGTTGGTTTCACCAATGGACGGATCTGTATTAACCAATAAAAATGATATATTGAAAAGGCAAAAAGTCATGGCTTGGTTACACAAGCACTTTATGATGCTACTACTTGCCTGGAGGAAATAAGCAAATGCGAACTTCGCACCCAAAATAACAAGCCAGAAAAGCATATACCTGCAGCAGCAAGACATGTCATTATCAAAGAGTGGAGAGTTTGGTTTTACAGCATTCTTTGCCCAAGCAGTGACAGAAATTCAAAAGCCTATAAGTAGCAAACTAAAGTGTGAACATCAACTGATAAGAGATCAGAAGATTACTTTATGAAGTCACTAGTCCTTTCATACATGCCACGCCCAACGTAGTATCTTTCCTATAAAGAGCACAAAATCAACAGCAGAAAATGTAATAGATTAGATACCAGAAACTGAAAATGATACAGGCTTGGCAGTTTTGACCCAGAACAGCTAGATCTGGCCCAAAGTCAGCAGGCCAAGCTCAGGTTGACTGTTCTTTAGGCCGAGCTTGGGCCAAGGGCAACCCAAAACTCAGCTGGCTTGAGGCCCCACCACCAGAACAATGTTGTTTTGACAGTAGGTTTGAAAACCTCAAGACCAAAACAGCATCATTCTGGTCAGTTATTCTATAGATAATGTTGTTTTTGTCCACTTGAAGGAGGTCAGGCCAGATTTAGGCTGCTTCTGGCCCAGCTCATTTCCAAGCTTAATATAATACAAGTGTATAAAAAAACAATATTCTAGAAGTTAAGTAAAAAAAAAAAAAAGAAATGGCAAACCTGGCGCATCCACTTGATGAAGCGAATCAAAGGCCACTGATCACATTGATTAGTAATTTGGTGACAAGCTGGTATTCGCATAAGAAAACTAATAAAAAGTTGGACACCAGCATAGACACCAACAACAATGATATACAGTCTGTAAACGACTGAATTTTCCTGTCCCTGGAGAGCTTTGCTGTATATGAGAACAACAATCGAATAACAACAAACAAAACGCGGGCAAATTGTTAGAATGATAGTAGTAGGACATATTGAGATAAATGTTGGAATGATAACACACGAAGTAATAATTGATGGAATGATTCACATACATGTAAAGAAAACACATGAAGACTGAAGCTGCACTAAACCAAACAAAACGCAGAAAAACCCGTGAAAGGGCTACATGCTGTGTTGTCGCATAAGCACCATACATCATGAGGACATCCAATACACCTAAATCAAGAGGAAAGAGATCCACCAATTGAACATGTGATAGAAGATTTAACAAATTAGTTATGTTGAACAAACTCCATTTAGCAAACACCTAAAGCACCGGTAAAAGAGGTGGAGCACCATACTTTCAACAAACTTCATCACAACAAAAGTTGGCCCAAGACTCAGAAGCTCCCGTATGGTTTTCTTCCCAAAGTTAGCATTATTGAAGGCAATAATGGTAAGCCCCTGCAACAATGAATTAATGACACAAAAATGGTAAAGAAATCTTAGTGAAAGAAACAACAGCCAGAAACAGAAATGTGTTGGAGCAAAGTATTTATCAGAAAACAACTCTAATATCTTAGGTAAAGGGCAGAATCTTTTCACGTTCACAATAGCATTAGTAAGGAAACAGATTTGGATAACACCAAGAGATTTTCAAGTACACAACAGAGGAAACTAAACGAAAAAGGTTTGCATCAGGACAGGCATACCTGTAGCATCATAACAAGAAATATCCAGAGACGGTGAAAACTATGGTAAATGTGAAGGAATGTCCTATGCTCTACGAATGAAGTTTTCCCTTGACGTTGACTTCCAGCAGTTTTAAGTAGATACTGCAAAAACAGACAAGCAAATAAAGAAACATGATCACATTGTGACAAGTATTCAAAGCATAAATAAAAATACTAACTAATATAACCTAAAGCCATAATTCCCGACTGTCTTGTCTTCAAAATGGAATAAAGAAACTATAAAGATCATTCATATTTGACAAGATCGTTAAAACATATTTAAGACAAAGAAATAAGTTCAAAGATTATGTAATTATAATGGCATCATCAAAACAATGTAATTTCAGTAGGTTTAGTCAGACAATCGGTGATCAAAGACAACCATTCCAAAGTAAACAAGAAGGCAGTTCATTACTACACTTACACATGTGTTCAACAAGGAATCATGTACTATAAGGTAAACAACAAATCATTTCACTGCTATAGCTTGCACTTTCTCCAGCAGGGCATTCATGAACTATCAAGGTTTTCAATGCTTTTTGATTCCCAAAAATAATGAAGTACATGATAAAAGAACAGCTAATGCTGAAATAGGGCAAATTTGGATAGAAGGTAAAAGAAATTATCGATAACTTTTATTCTTAGGACCTCCAGTTAAAAAATCAAACATGGTAGCAATTGAAAGTTGCAAACCTTTGTCCTCAGTTTTGGTTTCTGGAAAAAGGGCAAACTCGTGCGCCATGGCCAGCTGAGTTCAAAGCAACTAAGCGACCTGGGACATAATAAGTAGTTAAGACAGATGCTCAGGTCAGCACATCAAAGTGGATAATCAATAGGAGGTAAATTAGTGGACGAAAAATCTGTAAAAAGAATTGATTTTTTTCATTAACATACTTTATTTAGATGATGTCACATATTTTACACTAAGGAGATAAGGAAATTGAATAAAATGGAATATCAAGCTTGAAGTCAAGATACTCTTAGCAGTCTCCAACATCAACTAATTCAAGAATGAAGGACTGAAAAATACCATGCCTCCTTTTAGCATACCATCAAACCAAATTCAAGCCAGTATACCAACTAGCCTGGTTTTCAAATAAGTGAGAACTTACCAAAAATACTCGTTGAAATCGTCATAATTTCTCCAAGCAGAATGAGGTGCTTGTCCATTATTATTATTTGCAGCTTCCTATCAGTGTTAGGCACGTTAAGAAGAAAATAGAAAAGACAATTGCAGAAGTAATGAAATGTATGAAGATCGTAAGTAAGGAAACCACTTATCATGGCGGACCACTATAATATGTCCCTAGAGAAACACTCATTGAAAAGGAGAAAATACTAAGATCCAGATTACAGGACATGCTTATATTCACAACCTTCAGATGCTTAAATTATGACGAAATTTTATATTCAGAACTTTCAGAAAGGATAAGGTACCACCGCAAAACAGGAAGGACAATTTCCTTAAACAACTTCCCACTATCAAGGGTGAGTTTCCTGAGAAACAGTTTATAATAGCAATCACGTATACGAAATCTGGAAATAAAAGGATTTGAAATGTTTTGAAAATGTTTGATTATATGTCCCATGTCCCAGAGTTAAGGAAAGTAATTTATCATAACGAAAGCAGGTAGCACTGCATTCGCAAATAACAAATGAACAAGTACTGTCACTGTCCCAAACTTCAACCATGATTTTGACACTTACTGCAGCAACAACCTCATATAGAGGAGTAATAACGCAATCAAGGAAGGAGGCAACATTGTCTTCGGATCTGTGGCAACTATTTGCAGGCTGTGCTATAGGCCGCTTCAGTATCTCATCCAGTTCCCTTACCATCTGCAAAATAAGTTTAAAGTTCAAAGTGCAGTTCCTAATATCAATGTAAAATTGAAAGTAGTAGTCTATGATGCAATTATAACATTCTCATTGTTTTGATAGTTGATTTAACAAAAGAAAAATAAATCAAAATTATTGCCACACCTTAGTAGCAAATTGGAAGAAAAAAGTATACTGAGCAACTTCAACAATAAATAAACACACATTTTGATATCAGAAAGAACTGATCAGAGCTTAAGATTAATATAACCTGAAGTAAATGAAAATGGAAATAAAGAGTAAATGGATAGAAATGAACAGGACTAATAAATCAAAATGCAACTAAAGGATACGATGCACTCCCAGGACGACTTACATGATGAAATATGTAGCACAAGCATTCTGGAAGGAATCTAATATTAGCAGCTTCACCCCATATAAGAAAGTACAGGGAAACAAATAGCAATTTCTTCTCCTTGCTAACAGCCTCCAAGCTGCACAGCACAATATAATTTTAGGGCATAATATCACAATAACCATCCAGCAACAAGCTAATGCAAAGGATGGTTCCATACTTGCTCCAAACAGGCTGAATGCACAAGTAGTTGCACCACTTTATGTAATTATCAAGTGATTTCATGAATACCTTCTGTACAGCAGCTTCATCCAATTTCTGGAACAATGAAACAAGGGAATGCCAGATTATAATTGAAAATATTAGGAAAAAAATCATGTTCAACAAAAGCAAATTAAATTACATAGGGAAACATGTAAACGGAACAAGAATTATGCATAACAGGGCAGTAAAATAAACCACAACCAGCTATTATATTATTTCTAAGATGTATACGTCACAAACTCTCCCAACATTCTACATCAATTAGAAAAAAAAATTGCACAGAAAATGTATCCAGGAATTGAACATAACAGCCAAGCTTTGAAGAAAAGAAAGAAACATCTAATGTTTTGAACACCAGACCACATAAACTTCTTTAGAAAAACTCAAAGGAGAATAACAACCATTAAAGGTGTCTAATCCAACCATGAAAAAAGCAAAACCCAATATAAAAATTCTACTCTGAAAAAATAAATATGTAAGTCATAAAATATTCTTTTGATTTTTAAGAGAGGCAAGCAAATGCCACCATTACAAACCACCTAAAATGTTCTAATAGAAAGTCAAAGCAAACTTAGACTTGTGATCCTAGCAAAATCATGCATACTGGTTCAGTTTCTTCAGGGATGCGGAGTCGAGATTGCTCATTTGCAAGAAGGTGAACTACATGTTCCCGCTGATTAGAGACATTATCCTTCTGAAAGCCACAAAGTGAAAAATCAACAAGTTAATTGCAAAACTACTTGCGTAAAATTAAAACGTAGCTACAGGACTTATCAACTAGCAAAACTTTTAGTCAGATAACCGGTGAAAGGAATTATCTAAAACCTTCCAGAGAAAAACCCAACCATCTACCTCAAAGGAAGCAATAACATACATAACGTACAACGCATCATCAGAAAGGCACAAACCTGAAACCCAAAAACATACTGCAGAAAATCCAGCATATCAGCTTTCCGTGTGAAAGGAACAGTGAAATCCTCTGGCAAGTTTGGAATACCATGGAAATATTGTAAAGCAGAACTAGCTGCCCGCACCTGCTCACAAGCTCTAATGAATAAAGAATGCTTAATAAGAGAACATGAGCATCAGATATAGAAGAAAATTAGTAGACCTCAGGAAAAGTCACAATAGCATTTGTTGTACTTTGGCCATCAACTGGGATGATATTATAAGCAATTAAATCCTCAGACATTGCTGCATCTGCTTCAATCATTTGATTCAGCTGCAATAATTTAGCAATTGTTCAAGTGGGTATAAAAACAAAATAAGAAGTTAACACTCTGCTGACACTTAAAAGTTGCAAACGATGTGGCATTTCTAGGGGAAAATCACACAGCCACAAGGCTGAAAAACACTAAGTTTCAGATTTTGCAGCATGCCCCACTACACAAGTGACTATTGAGTTTATGAAGATACTGTCGAAACTACACTAGGTTTCAGATTTTGCATTATGCCCCACTAGAAAAGTGACTCTTAAGTTTATGAAAGATACTGTCAAAACTATCTAACAGAGAACAAGAAGTACCTCTTCAGGAATTTCCTTCGTCAGCTGCTTAAGCACTGAACCTAAAATTCTGAGAGTTGCAAAAACACGCTTTCTCTTCACAGCTTTCCTTTCCAACCTAGATTGGTAAAATGGAATCAAATAATATCAAGATTAAAAAAAACTTTAACATAATCACAACAAAGAGCAACTGTCATGATTTATCCTATGACCACTTGAGTCTCTACTTAAATATCCAATTTTTTTGAAAATCCATGTCGGTTGACTTTCTCTATATTGATGAGTTTCCTTTTATTTTTTAGGTATTTTTGGGTGGTTGTAATGATAAAGATGCTCTTCCACAAGAAACTCCCAAGATGTAAAGGAAGAAATTTTCTTGAGTTGGTTAGATTAATTGGGATATCAAGACATCTGGAGCGTGGGTAAGCAATTTGTTTTCTTTAGAAGATACAAAGCAAAGAAAATAAAGAACTTATTAAATTTTTAACTGAAAGCTGGGCGCCCATGAAAACAACTTTCCTTGCTCCTTTTATTCCTTTTATGAGAAGCATTAGAGAGAGTGTGAGGGAAGGAAAAGAAGAACAACAACAAAAAAAGGTTGAATAGAAGAAGATCAAAGCAGATGGAAATGTCTATTCATGTAATGAATTTATTCCTTGTCTATTCTAAAAACATACTCGCCAAGGTTTCCACTGAATGCACCAGACTCCCTCAACATCATTTCTTCTTGTCGTAGCAGGTCTATATTGTTCTTCTGCCGATAAAGCTTGTAGAATTCTTGTAAACGAGGAATATCCTGGTTTCTATCTATTAACCCAACCTCTCTCTTAGCAAGCTTTTGCTGAAAGTTTCTCAAGATGAAAATAGGGGGGTTAGATAGAGTAAATAAAACTCTTATTATAAATATATAACCAGACAATGATAGATACATACAGCAATAATGATTAGCAGAAGAAGAAACAGCAGAAAGGCAACACACAGGCATCACATGTAGTAGGGGTTGCAAACCGGACGGTATACAACTTAGGTTTTGGAAGATATTGGCTTCGCACATGAAAGCATAAAACTTTAAAAATCTATTGATGAGGACTATACCTTGATAACAGACGTTAAACCAGTCTTGAACTGCAACACACCTCTTCCCTCACTATTGGGATCCAGATTTTGAGCCAGTGAATAAGCATGCTCACACACTATAGGTAACACGATGAATAGAATTCAATCAGTTGCAAAGATACACAATGCTTTTACTAGTTGTAAGTCAGCCATTATCATTTGCTGAAGGAGTGAAAATATTATACAAGAGAAAGAGAGAGCATAATGATTTTTGGAAGACTCAACATTTCTGTGTTATATTTACATCAAAGGATATTTGTTACTTATTTTAGTATCACCCATCTAGCTTGAGCTAATAAAAATTTATAGTTACAATCATAAAATCATCCAAACAGCAAAGTACTGATAATACCAACTCTTTGCCAAGCTAGTACCCCATGTTGGAAGCAGTAATACAATGACCCAAGTACAGTAATCAACAAAAATTCCCCATTGAGACATTCAAGTCCATATCTGATGTAGGCATATCAACAAGAAATTGAGGTGTAGTGCTACAGCTTTGAATCTGTGTCAATTTAAGTTTGAAACTCAAACTGCATATAAAGATTAGACTATGATCTCTACACTCCTGTCCATTCTACTTATACTAATTCACTTTCAAAAGAGCTTTCCCTCTCGGACAGATTGTGCTAGAACAACAAATTATTTCTTAGCGAAGAAATGGAATGATCAATACACCAAAACCCATGATATACCAGCTATAATCAAACCAAAAATGGAACTTAAGTAGAAAGGCTCTCAAATCTGATAGCAAAGTAAATGGTATTGTTTCTAGAGTAATAACAGGAAGGAACAATAAGATTACGGAAAAAGATGACATCACTACTAACTATAAAGTTAGATGTAATCTATGGTAAAAAGTCTAATAATGGAACATCTTCTAGAATTTGCACACATGCCAGTAAGTTGAATAGCAGATCTCACTTGATACAATTGCACTATTGCTGACTAACTTACATAAAACACCTCAATAGATGTCACAAGCATGTAAACTAGCATCATAACCATGAACATAAAAGGGGGAAAAAAACTAAACAGAACACATACAAATTCTTGAGACATTTGGATCTTCATCTTGGATTTCATCAGCAGCCCTCAGAATTGCATCTATATCTCTATTGTTTGCTAACGAAGAAGGAACATATCCAGCAATTCCACCAACAGGCTGCCCAACCCCATCTGTGCCAATTCTTTCCCTTCTTAATGCGGCACGTACTAATCGCTCCCATAGGTCCTCCACTCGGGACATTTTCTACAGACTACAAAGTGATAAACAAAAAGCAACAACAAAAAACATTAAGAAACAAAAAATAGCAATACTGCCTTCAACTATACAATCAAAAAACAACAAAGCAGAAATCAAAAAGAAAAGGGGAAATTATTTGTTTCTTCCGAGCCAAAATTTTGGTAAAGAAATAGGTACCAACAAAATACTGTGAAAATAAAAGAGAAGAATCTATCAAAATATGAGCGAAATGCTAATTCAAAAATTGTGATGCGTTTATCATAACTGCAACATTACTGTTGCAGGATCACTGCTTCCATATAAACAATGTATAACAACCACGAATCATTCTAATCAATCATACAACAGCATTAAAACAATGCTGGACTCTTAAATCTGAAAATGCAAAAGAAAACCAATAACACAGCAATATAAGCAGGGCATCAGATGTTATAACGAGAAAACACTGCTTGAACCAATCAACAGATCAGTTAGGACAAAATGAATCCAAAGTGTGCGCTAAATTACAAATTCAAAGTGCACAGAGCCATTTCTTCTCTTCTTTGGGATAAGCTGGCCAACTTAAATGTTAGCTTTCGTTCTTTCAATTTAAGCTAAAAAAACAGCTTGCAGCATCTAAAATTAGAAACAAACCACACATCACACTGAAAACAAAAAGGAAATCGCAAGTCTTATACAACAACTCTATGATCACTAAACTTAAACAAAAAACAAAACAAATTTAATAAAAAAAAGCAAGAGACGTTAACAGATTTGGAGAGATAACAGATTTGGAGAGACACACAACACAGAAGAAATTAGCATTCGGTTTAAAACCTTAAGATCCGTAAATGATCTCCCAGTTCCTCTCGTTTCTTCATCAACCAAAACACTAAAAGAAACGGCTCAAAAGAACAAAAGAAAGAAGCAAAGGAAGAGAAAATGCAAAGAACCTGAATCGGCGGAGACCGTCAACCCTAGCCTGGAGACAGAGTTGAATCGTAGCAGTGAAGAAGAAGAAGAAGATATAATGGATGAATTGTTCTAAGGAAGCTGTAAAGAAAAAGAAAACTATTCAAAAGTAGTGTCTTTTTTGGGTATATATAGTTTTTTTATATTTCTATGTATATTTATTTATTTTAATTATTAATAATTTGGAATATAGTTCATTTAACCGGTGACAGCCGGTTGTGACACGGGATTTTGAATTGAACAAATCTAAGACGCGACGAAGGAAACTCGCTGTTTGTCCGCTGGTCACGTGAAAGTCGCGTGACTTATTCCCTTGGCTCTTTTGTTCTTTTTTATAATTTTTTTTAATAAGCAAAAGAATAACCCTTTGATAAATAAAGGTAAAAGAAAGTATAACTTTCATGTGGTTCATTTTATTTTTAATTAATTTAAATTATCTAAAAGCACGTCATATTAAAATTATTTTTAAAAAATATTAAATTTCTATCAATTTCTTTTAGCATAAAGAATTATGTAACATATTTTAAATGATTATTTAAGCTTAATTTCAATTAAAATAAATTAATGATATAAACTCAAGTTGAAAAACTAAAGCCCAATTCATATTAAAACAGTCAAAAAGTCTTGTTTTTAAAAAGTCTTTCTATTAATTAGGAAGATTGAATCTCAGTTTCTAAAAGTCTTGTTTTCCATTCAAACAAGAGTTAAAAGGCCTGTTCTTGCCAATTCTCTTCTCTGGTGATGGAGAATTTTGTACACAAATTAGTTAAAATGATGGGCATCCATATATACTTACTGTCATGCAGAAATACATGTCAAGAAGACAGAACATGGAGAATGGTAGGACTAAAGATTGATTTTTCACTTACAAAATTGCTCTCAAGCACTTAACAGTTCCTACCTTCATAATCAGAACAGGCTACAATGGATATGAGCCTGCCTCAGGGGAATCAATATATACTTACTCTTGGTACTATATAAGATCAATCTCTCATTGGGTGCTACTCCTTGTTACGGGACGACCGATCCTTTCTGTGTCCGCCTAGAATACGTGAAATTTGCAGACCTCTGCTGAATGCTTGGTTGAAGAGCATACGAGTCTGGAACTCAGACACGAAGGGGAACCAGGCAAGGAATGCAACCGGCGTGAACAGCAGCAAGCCCATAACAATCTCATAACCTCGTGCAAGTGTTCGGACCGATCCCCAGAATCCGGCTCGGTGTACAAGGGGCTTACATGCTTGTGCCAACTGTAAAAGAAACATGAAAATGGGAACTTACAGTAAGCAAGCTATTTGGTTGCAATCTGAGGCTCAGAAGATCAATGCATGAACTTGGACCCAAAAGCAGTAAGGAAGGCTTAAAATGTAGTTTGGACTTACCAAAAGTATTCCCCAACCAGTGGGCATAAATGCAAGAATGCATACAAGGATGTCCTGCAGTGTCATATGAAGCAGTGCAATTAAGGTGACCAGAATGGAGACAAAAGTCAGGAATATTAGTCCCTTAATGAGCCGGAAGAGAAGCTGGAACTCCGCACTGAATTTTCGCCGACCTACTGATACAGTCTGAAGACAAAATCAAAGGAAAAGACAGCATGTGAATTACTCCAAAAAATTTCGAGGAGAGGAGGAAAAGTAGATGACTAATCTGAACAGCTTCAGAAGTAACACTATTCAGAAAAGTGGAAAAGGACCATCCTCGGGTCTAACAGCAATGTAAAGCATCGACCAAGCAGTTACAGTCATTTCATAGCATCTTTTTATTTACAATCAATCAACATTAACCAACAGAATAAACAGCATATATCAGTTTCACATATATTTTTTATCAATCAAGTCTCCTGCACAATATTTATCCAATTTCTAAAGGTTTAATTTCAAAACAAAAAGTAAATTAATATGAAGAACGAGAATATCTGGTTTACCTTCATCACAAACAATATAACAAAGATGACCAGCCATGATACACCATAGACCTACGACCAAGCGCAAAGGAGATAAAGATCAATTTTTTGATATTCAGTAGTTAAGAAAAGATAAATAAACAGAGAGAAACTAGCAGTTGCAAAAGTACCAGAAAACTTTTGTAGCTCTTTACAATTGTCAAGTGATATACTAGCCCATATTGGTAGATAAAAAATCGCAAAGACAACAATATCTCAGCCGCTATACCACGCTTTCCAGAATGGCGAAGATGCTCTTGTTCTTCTTCCCACCATGACTCCCAACTCTTTTCTGGGGGTACACCTATACCGCCTCGATTAGTAATCCACTTGTTCCAATCAGTCCAATCATCGACAATTTTCTGCCACTCAAAACCGGAAGGATTGAACAGGAAGGGGGCAAAAAGCCAAGTTCCAACCATAAACCACATCGATACAGTAATCAAGACATATGCAACAGCACTTCTGTAAGACTGACCAAAGATTTCATACACAATAAGTAGAATCATCATCTCAATTCCTTTAACAAAGTGACTGCGAGAATAGAGTCTATAGTTTTCTGCAAATTTGGCATGGAACACCACGAAACCACGACCTGTGGGCCTGTATTTTGCTCCTCCATGAAGCAATGTTCTTCCATAGTAATGAGTCTTGGTGCCAAGAGAAAAAGTGAAAAATACTGGTGCCAGCTGGAGTTGCATTAATATAAATTCACTTAGTGCAGTGCGGAAACCCCTTTCCAAGCCGATTTCCATCAACATAGGTAACGCCATCAAGAATCCGATTTGGACAAAAGATTGAGATGCAAGAGCCACTTGAAGAGGCTTATTGTCCCGAATTCCTCGCTGAGTACTTAAACCTTCTTCAAGTCCACTCAGGACAAGGTAAAGGCGGCCGTAAAGGAACACATATACAGTAAGCACAGTTATCTGTGGGAGGAAAAGGATGTAAGAAACCACAGCATAAAACACATTATTGCAACACTTTCAAATAAATAAGCGCAATGGTAACGCACCAGAGTGCTGAAGTAGAAACCAACTGTTGTGAAATAGCATGAAAGCATTCTAAAGAAATCGAAACGGTGTCCAAGCCGATAGATGTCACGACTCAAAGTCTGTTCTCCATTTCCATTGGCAATCTTAGCCTCAAACATTGATATCTGATTTAGGCCCACATCCCTTCCTTTCCCCACTTGTATATATTCATGATGTGTGACATTACCATCACGCAGTGTTGAATTGAAGCCTGCATTTGACAACCATATTAAAGAAGCTGACTTTCACACAAACAGAAATCATGTACAAGGGATAAAACATCATAGAAAGTCCTTCCTCAGTTACATACCAGCAAATATGTCCTCACTCAAATTGATGACCTTAGATGCTTTACTGACACCCCCTCTAGTGAGATGGAAGAGTCTATCAAAGACATCTGGATGACCATAATGGAATCGGACCCTATATGACGTAATAAGGGGCTTAAAGAATGTTTCGGTATAATAAATGTACAAAATTAAAATATTACCTGAGCAAAACTAGCTGTTAAACAAGAAACAAGGGACAGACAACATATATGAAAATGCTTGAATACTATTTGTGGCTAAGATTAGGAGATCCGCTATTATATATTTTGTACACAGAGCCGTTGTCATGACAGTATTCGTCAAAATCATTTTGCTACATATTCAACAATAGAGGCCTGACAAAGAATTCCACTTCTGAAGATGCTATTCAAAACTCTAACAACTATCGCTTTTTATTGCATTCGATTCTTGAATCATCTGTTTAATTCAATGAATTTTTATTTACCTTTTTATCATTTTTCCATGATTGTGTAAAATCATAGCACAATCAATCAAATTAGTGAAACACAAATCTCAGAAGTGATTATAATTGGAATTTCCACTATTATAACTCACTTTGAACTCATGAACAGCACAACAAAATTTCTAACAGAGAACATTCAACAAAAGTATATATTGGGCATTGCCATCTGCATTGTTCTTTACATTTTCCAAAAGTTCAATATTTTTGCTCATGTGTCTCAAGTTACCCAGAGTTGTTGATTTTAAATAAGCAGTTCAGCTCTTTCCTTGTTCATGGCACATTACTCAAAGAAAAATGAGAAAGTAGCATTTGAATAAACTCAACTTACTTAAGAGGGTTAGCCAATAGCCTCTGGCCAATAGTCACAAAACTTGTCTCCTGATTAGACATAAACCATGCAAGAGAAGAAACACTGCACCGAGAAAGTAAAAACCAGCAATGCATGACTTCTACAGAATTATGGAAATCATCTGGGCAAATCACTAACATAAATCATAAACAAGAATGTACCTTCCAGTAAATATATGCTCCCTGAGGCCAAGAATAGTAGGGTTTCTCACACCATCATGCTTTTCAAGAAATTCTGCCAGCAAATTTCTCATTTTTAAGGCTTCTTCCATGTAGTTATCCTGTAAATTTGAAGAATTCAATTAGCATCAATCAAGGCAAAAAGATAACATTGTTAGCAAACAGCAAAAGCAGCATTCATACCTGGTTCATGTCTATTGTTTGTAAACCTTCCCCACGTGTAAAAATAATAGCGTGGTTCTGGTTTTCTGGCTTTCCCTCGCCCAACATGGCTGGTCCTGGAAGTTTAATTCGATAAATCACCTACAAGTGGAAACCAAGATGACAATCGAGAAACAAACCATAAGATCTGCAATTGTCAATGCATAAAAAGTTGTACAAATGAATAGCTTTTTTATAGCATGTACTAACCTCGTCTAAATTTTGTACCGGCTCTGAAGAATCGATGGACTTTGGTAAGGCAGCCTTCACTAGAGCAGAATAGTAAACTTTTTCATTGACGTTTTTGCTTCTGTCTTTACTTGGTTCCTCAACTTCATCAATGTATGCAACCCGAAGTGATGGGTATCTACAACCAAGGAGTAAATCCACAGTTTAAAAACACCGAATTGTAACATTGAATAAAAATGTCATCCTCAAAATACCAACGTGGTCATAAGCCTCAAAATATCTTGTGCTCTTTGATCACCAGAACGCTTGTGAATCCCGTACTGCTGACATGATACCACATAGGTGAATTTCATATCAGCTACTGCTTGACACTGTGCCAAGAGTGACCTTTCTCCCTTTGACTGATCTTCAGCATTTAATTCTATAGCTTTATAACCCTCCAGCAGATCTAACAAGATAACCAACCAAACAATTAACAACGTATATGCATAATGAAGATATAACATGTAACAATAGCTAAAATCTACTAGATAGTAGCTACCTTCATCCCTAGCCATATCAAGGAAAGCCTGGAGCTCTAACGCTTTCCGGTAATACATCATACCTCTAACTGCAATACATGATAAGTTTCAGCAAGTAACCCAAAATAAAAAAAAAGATGCATCACATCACCATAAACGAAAGATGGGTAAGGATAAAGATTGCAGTTATCTGCAAGAAAGGAGAGTACCAGTTCTAGTTAGAGTTTGCCCCCTGTATGATGCCCACAGACGAAGTTGTTCTTCTAATTCATCATCTCCTTTGAGTTCTTCATTACTGGACTCTACTCGTTCTACTCGTTCAAGAAAGTTGTTCCACTCATCTGCATATAATTAAAAGGCTATATAGCATCCATCGACATCTTAACTTGAGATTGAAGAGAACACACACCATATTTGAAAGAAATAATGATAACAAACCTGGAAAAATTTTTTGCAAGTAAAAGAGGATCGAAACACCATCTTCATTTTCCACCTCCAAATCATGCAAGGAAAAAAGAACCTCCTCTGTGTAATAAGGAGTTAAAACCCTACAAGATAAGTTATCACATTAATCATTTCTCCAAATAAGGGAATAGCGAACAATATATAAAGTTAAGCTCAGTACATAATGGCTCCAGACATCTTTGTGTTCAAACTTATTTGAGGTTGGACAATCAATATTCATAACTCGTATGAAACTAACAATAGAAAAGTTCTCAGCATCTAATGACATGAAGGCAATATGATGATTAAAATCAATTAACATCCAATTGATTAAGGCTTTTTCCTCGTGTGTGAACTTCATCCAGTATGGTTTTGACTTTGCTTTCATGCAGTGAGTGCTACTACATATATTCAAAGAAGTTTTGCATATTTGTCAAATAAAGTCCACAACCCATATAAATGTTTGTCTTTACAATCAAGCTGAGAAAACATGAAAATACATAGCCACTGTCAAAATCAATAAAAGAGGAAACTTACGAGAAAGAGAGCATGTTGCGGACTTTAGGGGCATCAGGCATGTCCATAAATAACGAGTTTGAGAAGAAAGATATACGCCTCCGAGCTTCTAAGTTAGTTGGAACATCCATTGCAGATTCTTTAGTTGTAAGCAAAAGAAAGAGTCGTTTAATCTGGAAACAAAAACACAAAGGGAAACAAGGATAAGAAAGTTGGAAAACTAAAAAAAGATAATCAAGGCAGTTAGTCTGCAAAGAGACATACCTTCTCTTTCCATGCTTCTGTTACAGGATCAACTGGAAATTTTATAGCCCCAGATGATGCAAATAATTGATACTTTCGTTGAAAATGCATCGGGACTTCATTTCCAGATCCTCCATGGTTAGAATCCACCACACTATACAAGATTGAAGGGAAAAGATGTTAGAAAAAAACACTGCAAATTAAACTGTATCCAAAGAGATAAAAAGTATATTTTGCACCTTGCTATGAAATCCTCCATCATTATATCTTGTTCCACTACCTCCAGCATGTCCTGGAAGAGGATCACAACTTGATCTCTGTCCTCTGGTTTATTTTCAAGCTGCAGATTTCAACATAAGGGTCAATCGTGTCAATTTCAATCAGTTCCCTAAGGTGATAAGAAGTGGAATGATACCAGATATTTGATAAGCTTCACAAAATGGTCATAGAGACTAGGAAGGGCGCTCATGTTGTATTCACTTATCAGATCATCAGCTTGGATATGCTCGTCTACTTTAGAAAATATGAAATCTATAACCCTGCAATAAATTAATCAAAATAAGCACAGAGAAGCACTATTAAAGTAGCACCATCAACTTCAAGGTAAACCTTCTTAAACTTCTTCCAAAACTTTAACATGGAATGTATTGCTCTCCCGCTGCTGTTATTTGAATTGGGAAGTAACTTACTCTTTCTCACGGGTTCCTTGAACCAAGAATTTAATGATGTTCCTAAATGAGGCATAGCATTCACGAACAGCACAAGACATATAATTGTCAAGCCCAATTCTCTTCTTCAGCTCTTTGTCCTTACCATTACTGTCCTTCGCCATATCTAATGCTATTGGGATCTGTAAATGACACAAGAATGACTATCCAAACATGAAAATTCTAACAAGAGATCATATAAACAGAAAGAAACCTTGCTAGCCAGCAAAAAGGGAGGCCATTGTGTAACATCCAAATCACGGTCAGCCCAATATGGAACAAGTAACAAGTCCATTTCTCTGGATAATGATATAACCAGGTCAAATACGAAACAATATGCAAATCCAAGATCTCTGCAATTTAAAGTTAATGCATCTTTTAGAGCTGCCATCTTACTTGTTACTTATAAGATCTTCTTCCCTAAAACTACTAATGATTTTATTCCACAACTGAGCAAATCTTGCAGCCTCTTTCTCTTTGTTAGATGGGTTCTGCAATAAGGATAATATATAAGATGCAAGGACTTCGCTAGCAATACCTTTAACAAACAGAATCTTCAGTATTTCAAATAATATAGGTAAATAGGTAAACATTACGTCAGTATGTTTGCGGGATAAGGTGGCCTTCAATCCTTTCTTCTTCGGTTCACTTTTTTCCTTTGGTATCAATCGGTCATTGAAAACACCAGGCAATGATTCAAAACGAGATCTAAGCATTCCCAATGTTCGAATCTGGTGTTATTCGAAGAAGTAAGGAGAAAAACCAAAAGTTAACAATAAATGAAGCATTCAAAATTCTGTCCACACTAGAAAAATCAAATTCCAAAGTCTAAGACACATCCAGTGCTAAATTAGCAACCAAGCATGGATATCAAAAGACAAAAAATGTAATCATAGATGTTACATTTAAAGAATAATCAAAAGCTGTAGCTTACCTCTCCAAGGCGTCGAAATGCTCCATAAATTCCTCCG
The DNA here is from genome assembly GCA_027575705.1 of Erythroxylum echinodendron. NCBI lineage: Eukaryota > Viridiplantae > Streptophyta > Magnoliopsida > Malpighiales > Erythroxylaceae > Erythroxylum > Erythroxylum echinodendron. The sequence goes on from JANZXR010000003.1 coordinate 492,437, forward strand.
AACAATGTTGAAAAGATGGCGTACCAAATTTGAGCATCCATGAAGTAGACCTGGAAATGAAGGAATGTTAAATAAACTGAGTCAGAAAAATTGAAAAATGAAATCATAAGCTTAAAGAGATGAGCCATACAAGAACAATAGGAGCCCACAATGCAATCACGACACCGATATTGTTTTTTGCTGCAAAATGAACAAGTAAATAGTGACAAATTTATTCAACAGGAAACATAAATATACACAAGTAACAGTTATTTTCAAGTTCATTACCACGAGGGAAGAATTCATGCCATTGGAAAGTAGTCACACGGGCCCTCATGATGGCTTGGGTTGGACGAACCAAAGGCTTTATCTGCAACAGAAAAAT
>JANZXR010000003.1:493965-507025 GCA_027575705.1 Erythroxylum echinodendron
AATATATCTCAACTTAACATAGAATGACATGATCTTCCGAGCTTTCCAACTAAGGATTACATCAAGAACAGCTGCATCAGACAACAGTAAAGGATTCAGAAAATTTCATTCCATCAGAGCATTTTTGCATCATTAATATCGAAATTGATCCTAATCTTATGAATCAAACCAACGGGAAACAAACTTCTCCCTCTCAATATCATTAGCTGCAGGCATACAGTACATCACGCTACTCATCTCCTAATAAAAACATGAGCCCATAGTAGTCAAAAACTTAAAACCAAACAACTATTAACTCATTACACAGAATGAATTGAAGATAAAAGAACATGAGGAAGATATAAAGACAAGGATATGATGAAAGAAATGTGTTTATCCCCACCAACTTAATCCCAGAGAAAAAGTAACAATGTTTGAGGGAGTATATGTTTGCCTTGAGTTGTATCTCAATATTTCAAAGTAATTGTAATATGAGAGAATTATTGCAAAGATAGAGAAAAAGTTCTACTATATCTTTCCTTACCTTGTCCAAACTTTAATATAGCAGCAGTTATAAATATACTCAATACGTTCTTGAATACATCGCCATTAAAGACAGAACTTAGTTGTCCCGAACCCTTCCAAGCAATAATAATCATAGCCTAAAACATTAGACATCAAAATCATGTTAACAAACTAAAGATTATTATAAAATAAAGGACAAATCAGGTTTATTATCAGAAACACTTCCAATATTACAGCCAATAAAATGACTGAAAACAAGCAGATACTGTACCTGTAAGCACAGTATAAAAAAACTCCACATTCGATCAAAGCTCCTAAAGACATGCCAGAATGTCCGAATTTCAACAAAATTAACTTTCCCCACCCACCGATCTCCATAGGCTGGTTTGTTATCCTGCAGAACACAAATTTAACCATGCATTCTTAGCCCGAGCATGAGTCTTGGAGAAACGCAATAAAGAACATAGAGGAAAAGTACATATTAAAAACATTTCCTACCCCATTTTTCTCAAAATGCTGGTCAGCAGCTAAACAAAAAAAATCAGCAACATCACGCATTGGCCAACCTAATCGGAAGCAGTCAGCAGACCTACAAATTTCAAATAACAGATTGATCCATAAAATGCAGAGAATATGTGCATGATATGCTAATAAAGCAAGAAAATCTGGAAAATTGTGAGACTAACCAGAAGTATTCATTCAAATCATCATAATTCCTCCATTGAGAATGCTTAGATTTTCCCTTTTTACTCCTTTCAGCTTCCTATCAACCAATACAGTCACTTCAGCAAGAGCTAACCAAAGGAAAATGTAGACCCAAGCACAAAAAAATTGTAAGGACAAACAAGCATTTAAGCATACCTTTGCAATCACATTATAAATAGGAGTCACAACTTTTTTCAAAAAGACCTCTTCATCACCTCCATAGGCAGGTTTTACATTTTCTCCAGTCATTGGACTAACATTACCAGCTAGCACACCATACAGTTCAAACGCCATCTACAAAAAGAAAATTTTGCACCACTCAATTGCAATCAACGTTGATGAAAGATACTAATCTCATAGAAACTTTCAACCAATAGATCGATCTACAGGGAGAAATTCCAAATATGAGTCATGTTAAAACTTTAATAAGAGAGCTCCTTGAACTGAGCAGCATGGTCAATACACATCCAGTACAAAACAATTATAGGAGGTATACGGGAAACTCCCAATTTGACACCACGACAAGCTGCTCAATTTTTAAAAAATTAAAACTACTGGATGAAATCCCGTAATTAAACCAGATGATACTTCAGCATAATCATATAACAAGAATGTGAACACAAATAGCTAGGGATTGAAATAACAGTATATGATCCCATAACTCGTTAGAAGATCAACCACGGTCAAGAAGTGCCAACAAAAGTGACGGGTAACTTTCTTGTGCAACATGAAAAATACATCGCACCCTTTGTGCAGCCACAAAAACGGCCAGTAAGATCGTTCAGATTTAACTAAGTTGGCAACGTTTTTAATTGGACGGAGAAGCAAACCCGACCTCTCATGTGAATTCAGTTTGCTAACGACTATTAGCAAGAATTCTGACCAATAATTTTTTCTGATAGAAAATGTCAAGGAGAAGAGGCAAGAATCAAAAACCAACAACATATTTCAAAAAGGAGAGAGAAATTATGCAAAGAGAAACCATTTTGAAGCATACATGATGATAAATATAGCAGAGGCATTCCGGCATGAATCTCAAGTTAGCAGCTTCACCCCAAATCAAAAGATACAGGCCCATATATAGCAGCTTACGCTGTTGCACCTCTTGCTGTATGGTAGGTAACCTGCATATAGGTATAATTCAGATCCAAGTATAAATGTAAAAGATGGGACCTTGAATCAGAGGCATTATAAATGTTAAAGAATAGAAGATATATTCCAACTGTTTCCATGTCACATTCCACATCAGTAGACTGTACCTAATATCCTCAAAGATGCGACAACCTTTCAACAAATTAAATAGAATATGGTAATAACATAAGAGTACATTCGCAAAGAAGGAAAAAGATCAGACACTATAATGTCAAAAGAGAGAATAGTAAAGCCAGTATGCAATTTAAAGTACCAGAATTAGGGATCTTACCAAAGGCTGCTTTTTCTATCCAAATACTTGCACCACTTCTTGTAGTTCTTGAAAAGTCTCTTCATCATTTCTGTAATTGCACGGTCATCCAACTAGAAAGCAAAGAAGCCAGATATGCACAATAATCAAAAATCTAAAAGCAAGAGAACAATAGTTTTTTGAAGAAAGCCCAAACATCACACAAAAGTGAAGCATAATAATTTTAACTGACAAACATTAGTATTTTAAAACTAAATTTTTTGGTTACGAATTGTTAGATGCTATAGACAAACTCCTATGTGGAGATAGTGATAATCTAACCACAATGTACAACTATAGGATCATGAGTAAAAGTGCTCCAAAAGCTTCAGACAATCAAAAGCAGGTAGAAAGCAGTCACCAACGCATAAAATCATAAAGTACAAGCAATCCCAAAAGGTTAAAATAGCTCTAAAGTTGGCAGATCAATTAACCAAATGTTTTCTAGGAAACAGCATGCGAAAGAAGCTTTACCAACTAAGATAAGAATGTAATAGTACAAACCTTTGGAGGTTGATCAGGCTTTGGAAAATGTCGTATATGTGCATTTGCAAGTAATAGAATTAAGTGCTCCCTTTGATTTGCCACGTTATCCTTCTGCAAGTACAACAAACATTCACATGAACGTACAACAAGAAAATAAAAACTACAGGTCCATAATGAGGTTTGATCTTTAATAGAAGCTACAAAGTTGAATTAATTATTTGGTATGTTCTCAAATTATTGCACCTGAAACCCAAACATTGCCTGAAGCCAATCCAAAATGTCTTCATCCTTTTTCCTGGAATGCTCCTTCGGCCATGGAAGACCCCTTGTGTTACGAAGAGCAACCACAGCAGCTTGGATCTTTATTCAAGAAAAGAAAATTTCAATCATCCTAGAAGTAAAAAAGATACTTCAAGTACAGGTTAATGAGCAACTACATGAATGAAACACACCTCAGGATATTTCATAATTGCCTGATTTGCGCTATCAGGGTCAAGTGGTAGGATGTTGTAAGCAACATATATCTGAGTCTTTTCTGCAACTTCATATTGAGTTTCTAAGATCTGTATAAGTTTCAGAATAAGACAAGGCAATGAATCAATGAAATCAGGAAGACCAATCCCGTGTCAAGCATTTCACCTCACGATCGATTCCAATGGATTGTGTCATGTTAACAGCCTTCAAAACTTCAAAGAGCACATTTGCTGTTTGGTATGCTTTAGTAAGCTGTGCACTGGATTTAAAAGGAAATGCAGACGTCAAACATAAGGTGAAATTTCCAGGGTGTTCCACCCAAGAACATTTTCAAAACAGAACATATAAAAGGGTCTTGATTCATCAAAGAACCCACCGGTCAGCTTTGTCAGCAGCACTTTGTAATGCTTGGATGTATTTTTTGTAGTAATGCTGATAAAAGCTCTGCATTTCTCGTGCATCACTCTTTTTAACTCTACCCATCAAAGTTGGATCATTTTCCTGCAAATTATTCAAGAAAACAGTTGAAGCAAAAGAAGAAGGTGAAAGACAAAACTTTTCCAGGGTACGAGAGAAGTAACTCACCCTTTCAAGACGTTGAAGGAGTGCGGTCTTAAATTGACGAACTCCACGTCCACTAGAGGTAGGATCCAACCGATGAGCTTTCTCAAAGGCATAAAATCGGCCTGCAATGATCATATAGGACAATACGATGAAGCACGAGCAATAAGTGTTGCTCAGCATCTTCTTGCCAGACACGAGGAGAATTTTGCATCCAAACATATATAAACTGTTGACCAGAGATTATTAGCATTGATATTATTATAATTACATCTATAATCTCTCCTATAATTGAGAGATTTTATAGCGTTAATAGCTAGATTACTTCCTAAATAGTCCTAGGAATTTTGTATATAAACCATTGTTCCTATGTACACAAAGTATGTAATAAAAATTTTCAACTTTCATCATGGTATCAGAGCCCTATCTGATTTAGAGGCTATTTTTCCGACTGTTCGTTCCAAATAGGAAAGAACACTGGCTGAGTGTGTACTCGCCCAAAAAGCAACATGTTTTTCCTCTCACCACCCACCTAGATTGCTTCAGCTGTGACCGGTGACTTCCACTGTGAAAGACCTGACATAAACACCGCCACGCGCCGCCACAGTCTCTCTGCCATCGCCACACGTGGGCACCACGCACCACGCTCCGGCTAGTGTTTCGCTTCGGTTCTTTCTCCAACAGGGTCGCCGGCCTCTTACCTCTCCTCCAGTGGTGTCAGACGTACCTCTTACCTTCTGCTAGTGCCCTTGCTTCCTTGCCTCTCCTTGGTCTGTTTTTGTTTCTGGGTTCTTCTTTTTTTTCCCCCCTTTATACCCATACGCCAGAAGCACATTTTTTAACAGCTTCTATTTACTCTATTGGCATATTGTTTGTTGGTTGTCCTGAGTAATACTAAAGAAGATGGGGGGAAAGAAGGTAATTCTGTCGAGTTCCGATAATCCTTCACTTCAAATCAGTCCCTTAAAACTTGATGGAACTAATTATCTTGCTTGGTCAAGATCTTTTTTGTTGTTCATCAAAGCTAGAGGATTACATGGTTACATTAATTATGACAGTTAGAGACTCGACGTTAATAATTCTAATTATAATCAATGGGAGTCCGAGAATTCTCTCGTCATGTCTTGGCTCATCAATTCAATGAAGCCGGAGATTGCTCGAACATACTTGCTACTTGACACAGCAGCAAAGATATGGAAACTTGCTTCTCTAACCTATTCTCAAATAGGTAATAAAGCTCAAATTTTTTTATCTTCGTAATAAATTGCACAACACAAAGCAATGAGATATGACTGTATCACAATATTTTGCAGAGTTATGTGAGTTGTGGCAAGAATTAGACTATTATCAGGACTTTCAAGCAGCTAGATTCCAGAAAATGATAGAAGATCAGGTATTTGATTTTTTAGGGGGTCTTAACCCAAAGTATGATCATATACGAGGTACAATACTTAGAAAAGATCCTTTCCCTTCCGTTCAGCTCGCACATTCTCTAGTTCAGCAAGAAGAAAGTAGGCGAAATGTTATGCTAAATACACCTATCATTGAAAAAGCAAGATTAGTAGCAATTTCCACTGAAAAGCCAAAACCTGCAAATACCTCCTCTAATAAAGATCATTACACTGTGATTATTGTGGAAAATCAAGACATACCCGAGAAACCTGCTGGAAATTGCATGGAAGGCCTAATTAGAATCATGGAAAACGAGGCGGCTCAGTGGTAAATGGTTAGGCCCACTTGGCTGCTGGAAATGAAGCGTTTGAAACATCATTAGCTAGGGGATTATCCAACGAGGAACTTCAAGCCTTAAGACAGATTCTCTCAAAAACAGACTCTGCTTCCACAGTTGGTGCATCAAACCTTGCCAAATCAGGTATTAAGTACTACAATTCTAAATATAATCCTCGGATAATAGACTTTGGAGCTAACAGATATATGACAGGCTCTCAAAAGAAATTTTTAACATACTCTCATGGAAACAACAGGGATAATGTTAGAAAAGCAAATAGGTCTTTTACTTCCGTATCTAGTACAAGTTCTGTTAACTATACTCCCAATATTACCCTATCCTCAACATTTCATGTACCTTGTTTTCCTATTAATCTTCTCTCTGTCAGTTCTATCACTAAGGACCTTAATTGCAAAGTTGAATTTTTCCTAACTATTGTGTTCTTCAGGATCTTCACACAGGGCAGAGGATTGGAACTGGTAGACTGCAGGATGGCTTATATGTCTTGGAAGAAGGGCACCTGACAGTTGCACATCAAGCATTTTTTGGAAATGATGTGATTAATAAGGAAATTCTACAATGGCATAGGCGGTTAGGACATCCCTCGTTTTTTGCTCTAGCAAAACTTTATCCAAACTTGTTTAATAGAACTTCATTTAATTCTTTGTTTTGTGGAGCATGTGAACTTGCTAAACACACTAGAAGTTCCTATCATTTATCAAATAATAAGAGTTATGTTCCTTTTATGACCATTCACTTCGATGTTTGGGGTCCTACTCAAACTCCCTCTCTTTCTTTCCATAGATGGTTTGTAAACTTTATTGATTGTTGCACCCGATTGACGTGGGTTTATCTGATGAACACCAAGAATGAAGTTTTTTCATGCTTCCAATCTTTTCACAAAATGATTTGTACTCAACAAGATGCTAGAGTTAAGATCTTACAGTCAGATAATGGAATGGAGTATATGGATGGCAAATTTCGTGCTTATCTAGATTCTAATGGAATAGTACATCAAACTAGTTGTGCCTATACTAGTGAACATATCGGAGTTGCAGAAAGGAAGAACAGACACATTCTGAAGGTTGCTCAATCACTCATGTTCACAATGAATCTTCCAAAGGGATATTGGGATGATGCAATCCTTTCAGCCGCCTATCTTATCAACAGAATGCCACTTCGAATTCTAGATTTTGAAAGCGTTGTTGAAATATTACAACGCACAAACTCTTATACTGTACCTCCAAGAGTTTTTGGGTGTGTTTGCTTTGTTCATGCTCGGAATGTTGGCAAGTTGGAGCCAAGAGCTTTGAAATTTGTGTTTGTTGGATATTCTCCCACATAAAAAGGATATCAACCCTCGTCTAAGAAGTACATTGTAAGTATGGATGTCACTTTTCTAGAGTACGAGTCCTATTTCCCCACATCCCCAACTCCTCTTCAAGGAGAGAATGAGATTGAAGACGAGGTGTTGCTTGACTCTAATGTGATCCAAGGAGTAAGAACAATTAAAGGGGAGATAACTAGTTTGGTTCAAAAGGATCGACGCTGGCGCTTAGATAGACCTGACTTAAAGACATACTCAAGGTGATATAAGACAGAAAAAGCCATCATGCAGTCTATGCCAATGCCATCCTCTTCCCTTGAAAACACTGGTGATCTAGAATATGATTTATCTGATGATTTATATAAGTCGATTGCCCTTTGAAAAGGTGTTAGAAGTTGCACCAAGCACCCAATTTCTAACTTTGTTACATATGACTCACTCTCTCCTGCCTATAGACCCTTTGTCGTGTCTATTTCTCCTGTATCTACTCCACAGGATTGGAGAGAAGCAATGAACATTGTCCAATGGAAAGAAGCTATGATTGACGAATGAAGGCCCTGGCAAAAAATGAGACTTGGGAACTTGTCACTGCTCCAGAAGGAACACAGAAAGTTGGCTGCAAATGGGCATTCACAGTGAAGCATAAGCTAGATGGATCCATTGAGAGATACAAGGCGAGATTGGTAGCTAAAGGCCTTACTCAAACATATGGAGTGAACTATCAAGAAACCTTTGCTCCTGTTGTTAAGATGAATACAATCAGAGTTTTACTCTCGTATGCAGCTAACTTGGATTGGGACTTACAGCAGTTCGATGTTAAAAATGCATTTCTTCATGAGGATCTGGAGAAGGAGGTGTATATGGAGATTCCTCCAGGGTTTGAAGATGAGAAGACACAAGGGAAGCTTTGTAGGTTAAAAAAGGCCTTGTACGGGCTAAAATAATCACCACGAGCATGGTTTGAAAAGTTCAATTGGGCTATGATCTCCTTTGGTTATCAACAGAGTAATGCGGATCATACCCTATTTATCAAGCACTCCCAAGGTAAGATCACGCTTCTTATTGTCTATGTTGATGACGTTATTGTAACTGGAAGTGATACAAAAGAGATGGCTAGGCTGAAGAAACTACTTCCTCAAGAATTTGAAATTAAGGACTTAGGAAAATTGCAATATTTCCTGGGAGTTGAAGTCGCTAGATCAAGAAGAGAAATCTTTATCACCCATAGAAAATATGTCCTAGACTTATTAGAAGAAACCGGTATGATGGGTTTAAAACTAGCTAAATCTCCTATCGAGAGCAACCTAGAACTGCCAACAGGAACAGGTACATCAGTGGACATGAGAAGTATCAGAGGTTAGTTGGGAGACTCATCTATCTTCCTCACACTAGAAGAGACATAGAATTTGCAGTTAGTCTGGTAACTAAGTACATGCATGATCCACGAGAACCACACTTACAAGCTGTATTCCGCATTTTGCACTATCTAAAGTCTACCCCAGAAAACGGCCACCTATTCACTAACAATGGTCATCTTAAGATAGAAGCATTTGCAGATGTTGATTGGGTTGGATCTAAAGTCTACCCCAGAAAAAGACCTTCTGTTCACTAACAATGGTCATCTTAAGATAGAAGCATTTACAAATGCTGATTGGGTTGGATCTCCAGATGATAGGAGGTCAACCACTAGTTATTGTATGCTCATAAGAGGAAATCTAGTCACTTAGAGAAGAAAGAAACAGAATGTAGTTTCTAGATCCAGTGCGGAAGCCGAATATAAAGCTATGGCTCAAAGTGTGTGCGAACTATTGTGGGTAAAGAAGCTGATAAATGAATTACAACTGACGGATGAAGGAAGTTCATCTCTCTACTGTGATAACAAAGCTGCCATTAGTATAGCTCACAATCCTATTCAGCATGATAGAACAAAACACATAGAAATTGACCGACACTTCGTGAAGGAGAAACTTGTGGGGTCAAATGAACAACTGGCAGATGTCTTCACCAAAGGACTCTACAACAAACAGTTTCATAACCTCATTTGCAAGTTGGGCATGTGCGATATCTATGCACCAACTTGAGGGAGAGTGTTGACTAGAGATTATTAGCATTGATGTTGTTATAATTACACCTATAATCTCTCCTATAATGGAGAGATTTCATAAGGTTAATAGCCAGATTACTTCCTAAATAGTCCTAGGAATTTTGTATATAAACCCTTGTTCCTATGTACACAAATTATGTAATAAAAATTATCTTCAACTTTCACCATAAACATTGCTACTTTCCAAGATTCCGAATTTGGCAAGTCTGCAGATTACTTGAAAACCAAATCAAGTAACTTATAAGATGCAAAATATTCTATACAAGCTACAATTTATCCCTCCGATTTAAAACCATATGTGGAGAGAATAAGACTTCATCCTAGTGCCACATCAAACTGCATTCCAACACATTTTCTAGGAATCCAAACTCCAGTAAACACAGGACCACCAAAGAACAATGTCAATCTACTTCCAGAATGTAGTACACTTCCAAAGATTACAATATACAATTTTACAAGCAAATTTTCTCATATGTGCCTGACCCACAAGTAGGTTAGTGTGATAAAGGCCGTAACAATTCAGCCGTACGCAGACAAGCAAGCTTAAGCATGCAACAGATGCACCAATGCAAGTTCAACAAAAGATTGCAGATAAAAGCAAGTACGTCTAAACACAATGCAGTCACAAGTAAGTAAATACGAGTCCAGTTTCCAACACTTCCAGGATAAAAGAAGACTAAGATCGTATTAGCGTATCCAACATAATATAGACTGGACAGCCATCACTAGAAGTTAAACACAGATCCAAATACACAAGATATAACTTACGGCGTATCTTTCTCACAGTTCAACTACTGATACTCAACGAAACATACATTTGGAAACCCCATTGCTAAACAAAACCATAAATGAGTAAGAACATATATAGATAACCACTTAACAAACTAAAAAAGAACATATATAGATAACCACTTAACACACTAAAAACTACTTCAAAAATGAACTTCAACGACAATGAGACTTGACAAAAAAGATGTAACGACAAAATGAAAAGAGCAAATACAGCATCATCTTTAAGTAAAATATACGAGCTAATACTTACAAAGATAAGCAACTCTAGGATTGCTAGCTTCAACTTCATTAGCAACACGAAGAATAGGGGCGATCTCCACAAGAGAAGACGGCACTACCTCACTATCAAATATTGACTCCCCAAGATTTCCAGCGGTCTGTGTCCTAATGATCCGGCGCTGTGGCTGCGTCGGCGGCGTACTCTGATCAGGCCCTCCTCCCCTGGAAGAAGACGCCATCTTTACCCTTCACTATCCACACTTCCTGCAAAAACCCACCTCCAATAGCTCAAGAAGCAACTAAAAACAGACCACCACCAGCAAATCTCAGAGAGGAAATAAGAAAGCAAAGAGCTTTACCAATAATGGGAGCTTGTAAAAAAAGCCGAGTAAACACACAGGATCTAACACATTTAAACCACTGCAAAAGAATACCACATTAGAGCATCTGAACTGCAGGTACAAGCACAAAAATACAAGCATGTACACTGAATGTGCACAATGTGATGAAAAGATTCGAACTTTAGGAGGAAAAAAAGAGAGCTTACAAGGAGGATGTGATGGGAAACCCTAAGAAGTAGAGAGAGGGAGCAAAAGTTAGAGAGAGAATGAGGAAATAGTATGTTGGATTTCTAAGCTACTTAGCAAGAAAGTAAGCTAGAGAACCAGAGAGTGAGAAAGCGGAGATGAATTGAACGGGGTTGGGTTGGCTTGAGGACAAAACAAAGAGTAAAAGTGTTATGTTGAAAGCTCTGAGTCCTTTTTTTTGATTTTGTTGCTTTTTCATTTGCTGAGGTGAGCGGTGGGAAAATGGGACGCTGTTTCTGGATTATCACCAGATTGCCATTGCAGGAAGGGCTTTGTTGGCTTTGCATGGATCAAAAATGTTGATTTATTAAAAAAATAATTTTTATTAGTTAGCGGTAAGATTGTGTATTATTAGACTTTTTCAAATCTCTAGTCTTAGAATTCATATTGAATGTTATTGTTGTACTTAAACAAATAAAATATTTCTCTTAAAAACATCAAAATTTTAGGTCTAATTTATATTTTATAATTTTTTTTAAATGGAAGAATTAACAGTAGCTATTTTTTAAATACGTACTGAGCAAATTTTCAAATTAATGCAATAGGTATTCCGTACTAGACAATCCATGTACGATAGGCTCGATCAAAAAAATGTAAGTAATGAATTCAAACATAGGATCTTTTGACTCCATACTTTTCTATTATACTAACTCGACTATCCCCTAAGAGCCCAAATTTTTATTTTGATAACTTGCTATGCATATTTATATTTTCATGTGTTGATGAGTGAAGAAAACTTGTTAAATTTAAAATTTTCTTTTAAATAACAGAAGTTTAATTTTTATCTAATTTTAATTATAATTAAGGATAGAAATGATATTTAAAATAAATTAAAAATAATATATTTTATTAGTTGATGCAAATAGATTTATTTTATATTTATATTAATATTTAGGAGAAAACTAAAGTTAAGAATAACAAATAAATTAAAATATAATTATTTTCATTAAATTTATGTAGCATGTCAAAAAACAATAATAATAACATTCACTAAAACGTGAAATATGAAGAGATCCTGTAATAGGCAATATTATCTTAATTAGTAGAAATGCTATTTTCAAATGACTAAATTTTGTAAGCATATCAATATTTAATATAAAATAATTTATTTTATATATTTCAATTATTATTTACACACTAATTTAATATAATTATAATATTAAATTTTGTATCTCACTTCAAATTTGTACTCCTATTTTGACAACATTTTGAATTTAATATTTTTGTTTTTAAGAAACTAGTGAATAATATCCTAAAGGAGGACAATTTCGTCAAACAAAGTTACAAAACCCACGTACTAGCGGTTAAAAAAGCGTGGGTAGTGGCAGTTGTGAAGAAAGATAGAACCGAAGAGGGCGTTTCGGGAAAGAGATTCAAAATTTAAAAAAAGGGAGATTCTTGATCGATATAAAGCTAGAATATCGCGTCGAAAGGAAGCCGTTCCCAAAATCATGATAAGACTATTTTACCCTCAGACTTCGTTCCATCCGTCGGCCACCACCAGAAAATCAAAGGATAACAATGTCAAATTACAAAGTCCGCCAACTCCCAACGCATCAAAATGCGGGCGGACGATACTGTTAAGGGCATTTTTGACATTTCACAATAATTAACATAGGATGAGAGATAATTGTCGGTTTCGGTGCCGTTACTGTTCTGTCCATGAATTCCACTTTGACCCTCTGGACCCACCAATCTTTATAGGACAATCAAAAAGCTCCTGACGTGGCGTTCACTGAATGGGCAGTTTAGGTTCTCCGGGACCCACCGTACCAAGCACTTTCTCTTTTCCATTCTTTTTATTTCTTTTATGTAGAGTAGGCCATAGGCCCATGTGGTTCCTCCACATTAATTGACTTAATCTTAAGCCCAAATCTCGAAAAGGAGTGAAATTGAATTGAAAATGACATGTAACGTACTCATTGTCACGTAGAAAATTTGATGTATGCATAACAGCCCGGATTAGATCTTTTTACCGGCCATAGTGTAGGATAATATTTTTATTATATTTTATTAAATTTTATTTATATATTTACGTAAATTTTATATACGCAAATTTTATATAAATATAAAAATTAAATTTAATAAAACAGAGTTAAAATATAATAAGTAAAACAAATAATTTAATGAA
>JANZXR010000003.1:507759-536199 GCA_027575705.1 Erythroxylum echinodendron
GTCAAATCACGAGTGTAGTAGAATAATTACTGAATTTGATTATATATTTAATTTTTTAAAAATCGATATCACTTAAATTTTATAAAATAATTAATAATTAAATCATAATAAAAAAATAAATCTTAAATTTTACTTTATTTCGAAGCTTCATCGTATCATTATCATATCCTTAGAACCGTTTCAAAAGTCAGTCAATTCCAACCACCTAGGGGCACAATTTTCTGACCTCTAACAGTATCTATAAAAAAGGCTGAGAAAATTCTATAAATATTGCAAAAAAAAGTTAAGCAAAGAGTAATAATTTCTTTAGAGTTTAAGTTTACTTATATCAAGTTTTGAACATTATAATAATTTAATTAAAAGTACAAATAATTTTAACCAAATTCCAATGCGCACCTAAATAATAATAATTATGAATTCCAACGTTCTAAAAAATTCTCTATAATTAACATATAAACTTCATTATTAACCAATATGTAATTTGTATTTGAATTATTTTTTAGTAAGCAAAATTTGTAATGCATTCATTTAATGTATAATAATGTAATCCAAAGTCAACCAATCTAAGTTGAAGTTCCTTAGAATTCAAGCAAAAAGTCAACACGGCAGCCCAAGTTGGCCAACCAACGGATCTGACCACAAGCTGAATTTCTTGACCCGATTGGGCCACAAGTCGAGCAGGACAGTCCTAAGAGCCAACCAAGAGCAATTGAACAAAAATTTTTAAACAATAAAATTGATCTAACAGCCTAGCTCGCCGTTGGTGAAGAAGGTAATGCTTTCCCATATCTTCCCACTGTTTCAGGTTCTGGTTTAGGACTAACCTCTGATTCAGGTTCAGGTTCAGGTTCAGGTTTAGTAACCACTGCGTTGTTTCTAGCTAGATAATCACAGTTCTTAAGAGCCACAAAAGAAGGTATCACAGACTGATTCCAACAATGAGCAGTGTCCACCATTGATGTTTGGATTCCAAGCATGTAAATGCTTGTTATGATGGCCGGAGAAGACAGTCCAAGGTTAAGGTTGGGCTGAGAAATGTGATGATTCTCACAATCTCAGTGACAGTAACCTTTCCTGTAGTGGAAAACGGACGGTTAAAGGTACTAGCTATGGGGTTGAACTCAATAAACCTATTGACTTAAACCACCAACTAGGGTTGTTCTCACTTCATTCACTCCCTCTAGCTCAGAAGATGATACAGATTGTTCCAATTACAACAAAATGGCAACCCTGAAGTGGCAATCCCTAGTATTAGGGTTTGGAGCAAGAAGCTGTTGAGAACAATGATCTACAAAGCCATGGTTCTGACTGCTAGCCACTCAGACCCTAGAGTAAAATGATGTTCATGGAATCATTTTTAAGGATGAACCCTAAAAAGGGTCGTTGCTCAAAGCTTTGAAGTTGTCAGCCATGGAAGGAAAATGAGAGGAAACCTTGTGAATTTGAGATCGTTGTTTCGTGATGGTTTAAACAAACTTAGATGAACTTTAGTAAATCCATGGTAGTAAATAAATTAAGAGAGCAAATCCACTGCAATGTTAAAGCAAAATTCATAAGTACATTTATTTAAGTAATTTCTTGTTAAGCATTATCACCATATTTCAACTAAAAACCATCAATTAGAAATATTATAGATTTTACATGTGTGGGTATCATTGGTCAAATCTTAGAATAATCGGTAAAGTTACTCTTATATGTTGATATTGTATTAGATAACAATGTACGGCATGTAAAATTTTAATAAGAAATTTTTTTCTAAGTTAAGTGTGTAATTAGGAACTTAAATAACTTAACTAATTGAATTATTAAGAAATTAATAACTTTTAAAAGTACGTAACGAAATGTTACTAATCAAAATTTTGGTTTTAATATTGATGATACTTAGACCGTAAATTTCAATATTTTTCGCGTCAATTCGTAAATTCTAGGTTCATTAACTTACTTATTGCCATCTCTAACTTTATAAAAGGTGAGGTAAGATTTTGAGTTGAAAATTGTTTCTTAGTTTAAAAGAAACCTATTGCCATACTTTCTTTCTATTAGGGACAAAACAAGTTGGTTTGGTTTTTATGAGCAGTAATTACTCTAAAATTGTTTCCATTTATTAGTTAACAAATTAATGACAATGGAAAACTTAAGAAGAAGAAGAAGAAGAAGAAAAAGAAGAAGAAGAAGAATATATTTTGAGGTTTTTAGCACTTTTGATACATTAAGGGCATTAAGACTTTCATATCTCCTGAGTAAAGCATTATTTATCGAACAAACCTAATTCACATTGTCCTTTTGTACTTAAATTTTATCTAAGAAATTAGTTTGACTTTTACGGTAATTTAACGAAACAATTTAATCGTGTTTTGTGTATTTTAAATAGATTAAATTAATTATTGATTAACTATAAAATTTTACATATAATATCAACATTATTAATATATAAAAACTTTGTTCTTATTGAATTTATTTATAAACAAACATTCCATATGAAAAAGAAAATTTCAAAATTTTCATATAAATAATGACTTTATTTATATGAAACACTCTTGAGCTTTTGATGAACTCTTAAACATAGAAAGCAAACACAACAAACTCAAATCAAACACAATTAAAATACCTACAAGGTCTCAGAAGCACCATGAAGATCAACTTCATCACCTTTAGCCTCCTCCTTTTGGACTTCAGCTTCATGCTTCTTCTCCTTAGCATCTGCAACTCCTTCTGCTTCTTCTTTCTTTCCTTCAGTGATTATCTTCCCTTCTTTGAGCAACAACATGTCGTTGATTGTTTCAGGCTCTAACTTCTTTGGTCTCCCTCTCTTTCTCTTACGTGACACACTTGAAGCAGTTCCTTCATTAAGATTCTCAACGCCTCCTTCTCCTTCTCCTTCCAGTCTGAACTCTTCAGGGACAGGAGTAATCTCTCCTTCAGGTTGAAGAACAACTAGTTTGTTCTTTGATTTTGACCTCGCTGTATATCTTTTCTTCCTCTCATCTCTTGATTCGATCCTATAGTGAAATGAGGAATGTACTGCAAAAACCTGAGCTGTGTGAAACACCATAGTGCACTTTGGACATCTATAGGGACCATCCTTTTGAAATGGAAGATTGCATGTCATCCCATCTCCTGAAGCTACAATATCATATCGTTATAACCATAAACAAGAATCAGACTTCAAGGTCTTAAAAGGTTTGGAGTTTTTACCTTCTTGGTTGGTATCATCTAAAACTTTTTCAGGAGGGATAATTGGATCCGGAGATTGAATGTTGTTAATGTCGTCTTCATCTTCTTGCTTGTCCTCAGACTCGTCTGAATCAAGATCTATGATGATTTTCTGTCTTGTTGGACTCAAATTTTGTTCATCTTCAACAACACTTTTGCCTTTAGAACCAATCACTTCAAGTGGGGTATGGTTATTATCATCAGTGAATCGGTAAGGAGTGGATGTGACATCAACATTTTTTCCATAGAAGGAGAAAGGTTGACAGGTTCTAGGTGGATACACTACAGTAACAGTTGAAGTATCAATGTAGGAAGGCACATAGTTGAGGTGTAAAGGATTAGTTACCGACTGAGAGTGTGACAAGTTCTGGAACTGAGCAGTCACTAAAGATTCATCTCTCCCTGAGAAAGAAGAGGAGGGGGAGGAGGAGGAGGAGGAGGAGGTTGGGGAGGCCACTCCACCGTGGTTAATGTTGTTACCATTTGCAGTTTGGCTCGGTGGACTCAATGGGAGAGCTGGTCTGTCCGTAACCTGAGGATCACGTGCAAAAGGTTCGTGGTGACCGAGAAGGTTATTCATGGTGGAGTTTCCATTCAAAAGTTGAGTGGTTCTAACAAGTTCAGTGATAGTAACTTCAGCAACGGGAGCATTATCATTAGCTTGTCGGTTGGTCTGAAGCCTCAAAGGATCATTGACGAATCCTTGAGTCCTATTTGGACCACCATAGCTCCTTCTCAACTCAGCAATTCTCTGGCTTTGACTAATTTGGCCATAGTTGTGAAAACCATGTGCACACATGCCAATTTGGAGGTTTCTCATGTTTTGTTGATCACCATGAAAGAACTGAGAGAGTAATGGAGATTGTGGGTCGTTGGTAGGCTGATTTGAGGTGAAAGAAATGGGATTGAGATTGGAACTCCTAGGGTCAGCCATTAAAAGAGGAGGCTTTGATAAAGCAAAGCTACTTATTTTTGAGAAGCACACTAATCTTAGTTATGAGGTGTTATATTTATAATAGATGAGAAGTAATAAAGTAATAACTCAAATTTGTGATTTTAAATCTTTTTTTTTCAAAGAGGCCTTCATTTGTTTACTTTAAAAAATAACCTAAAAATTAGAAATACCCTTAATTTTTTATTTAATTACATCTTTTAAATATAAGTTGAAATTGTTAAAAAATATTTCTCTAAATTTTGAATTATTTGATATAAAAATACATAAATAGTGATTTTTAATTTCAAATACTAAAAATTTAATGTTTATTTTTGACATGTTTATGAATTAAATAATAAGTAAATTAAATCAGGATAAATCCAAAATTTTTATGGCATATTCAATCATTTCATATCTTAATGAATGGTAATTTTTGTTTTTGTAATCCCTATTAATAGTTTATTTATAAAAAAAGAAAATAATATGGTAACCTCCATTGATGCCCTTCACTTTATGGAAAGTGAGGTAGACATTTGATGACTCCAAAATTGTCATGTAGTTTAAAGAAAATCTAATTCCAAACTGTCTTCCTACTTGGGACAAAACAAGTTGGTTTGGTTTTTATGAGCAATAAATACAACTTTTTCATTTATTAGTTTATTTAACAAATTAATGAAAATAGAAAATTTATGAGTACGAAGAAGAAGAAGAAGAAGAAGAAGAAGAAGAAGAAGAAGAAGTATTTATTATGAAGGCCTTTGATACATTAAAGGCATTAAAACTTTCATATCTATTGGAAAAACTTAATCTTCATATATTATCCTTTTGTAATTAAATTTTATTAAGAAATTAGTTTGACTTTTATTGTAATTAGTTTTAATTTTTTATTAAAGAGAAATCAATTTTATCGTATTTTGTGTATTTTTTGGACTTACTTTTTAATTAATTTCAATTCAAAAGTGATTAAAAGAGTAAATTTCGCGGTATGTAAAAGATTATATTTAAAAAAAAATAGCGTTTAAAAAGTATTCTTTTAATATATAACATTTTAAAATTAATTATTGATTTACTAATACTTTTTAAGTATAATCTCAACATCATCATCATTATTATATAGAAACTTTAATGCATATAGTTTCCCTTATTATTTTAATAGACATCTATATCTTATCATTTCTTTGGTTTAGCGAGTAAAATTACAAATTTTATCAATTTGTAATTGAGAGGGGAAGAATTGTTTGTGCACTTCTTTTCTGTATTTATTGAATTTATTTATAATTTTTATTATAAAATAAGTCAATGGCCTCATTTGGTCGATAACCAATCAACTATTTTTTTAATTAATTGATTGTCTACAGTTGTTTGACTCTTCAAACTGTTATGAAAGCTGTTTGGAGAGTGGCTTTTTCGATGGCTGATTGGTGATGATCAGCCAAAGATGAAAACGCTCCTGTATACGAGTATTAAATACAACTCAATTTTACCCTTTACATAGTATTCGTATATATTTTATGCTAGTTTTCTTTTTATTGTTTTTAAGTTATATTTTTAATAAAAATAAAATTTTATTTAATTGTTAATATCAACCACTAATTATAATAATATATTAAATACAACTTAAAAATAAATTATTTTTAACTTAATAAATTTATTTTAATCTCTTACATAATATTTATTAATAAAAATTATTTTATTTATTAAAATAAATAATTTAGTTTATTTAAAATTAATATTTTCATTGATTCAAAGATCTAAACTTCAAATCGAAAGCATACTTTTTAGTCATCCATGTAAGGATTGGAATTGATTCTCGGAGATAGATATATAATATTTAACGAAATAATAAAATATATAATATTTATACCCTTATAATTTTTTAAAGTCATGTTCTCATAAATAATTTTACACATAAACAGTTAATACTAAACAGTTAATTTTATCAAACATCTATAACAAATAGCTAATACAATCTGTTGGTCAAATCAATTATTAACTAACAGCTGATAAAATCAGCTAACAGCTAATACAACCAGCTAATTGCCAAACAAAGTCAATGTTTTCATATAAATAATGACTTTATTTGCTATTCTCAAATTCCAATATTTTTTTAATAATACTCTGATTAATCATTACTCTCTTGTTGCTTTAGTGATATCTATAAATATGTACAAAATATCATAACAAAAACTCTAACTTATGAAAATAATACACACTCCATAGTTATTATAAATTTCAATAACATAAAAAAGAATAATAATTTGATTTATCAATTCACAAAAATATTTTATAATGACTTTTACAAAGTTTATAATCTTTTAAATTGTAAACAGAAAAGAAAAGATGACATATAGAAAGTCGCAGCAACATCCCAATAAAAATTTAGCAAAAACATAAAATATGAGAAGATCCAGTAATATACAGCCTTACTCTTAATCTAGTAGTAGAGAGACCATTTCAAAATAACAAAATATATAGAAAGCATTACTCCAAAAATGTTTGACATTTTTTTTACCAAATATGGAAAGCTTCAATTTAACCAATTATAGGCATTTTTAATTCATCTCCTTCTTTCCTTTTTATTAGTAAAATAAATATATCTATATTTGTAACAATAACTTTCTTTATTTGGAACATACCATGGATATGAATCATAATTATGTTATCATGATTTTGAAATTCAAATTCTACGTACCAAATATTTCATACACACTTCAAATACATTTTTTAAAAAATGCTCCATTAGACAGAGTTCATGTAGTCCAAAATTTTTATTCTTTTAAATTAAATTTAGCTTTTTATATATTTATAATTTATTCATGCATATATTATACCATTATTTCCAAAAATTGTCATATTTTAAATTAAAAAAGACATAAAAAGTCAAAAATATTTTTAAAATAAAAATTAATATGTAGACAATTAGAACTTAAATAAAAACACGAATAACGTCAACAACAACATCTAATAAGAGTCTCGCAGAAATTAGTATCCGAGAAGAACCAATAATACATAACCTTGCCTGTGTTTATCCGAATTTATTGCACTTTTTAAAAAGTTGTTTCGCACTTTTTATTTAATATTAAATTAATAAATCTCAATTAATTTTTTCTCACACATATTCTTAAATTTAAATTAAGAATGCTTACGTGGAGTTGACTGTTGGAAAGTTACAGCTATATATATTTACTAATAAGTTTGTGTCTTGGAGTAATTGCTGTTAGTTTCTTAATGGACAGAGAAGTCGAAGATCCAAACCAATGCCAAGACGAATGGTTCGAAATAGCTAAGGATTTAGGTGCAGAGTTTCGACTCCCAAACATTTCAGGCATACCTCCAAACATCTCCAACACGAGCATCAACCTGTCTAAGTCTAGACAATCACTTCTGGTTCAGACAAACAAGCCAAGAAATGTGGAAGGAGAAGGTACTTGCCATAACAAAGTTCAAGTTTTCTGTAATATTTCTCACACCACCTTCAAGAGTTGTGTCAGGTATGATGCTGATGTGATAATCACGATCTCTTTTTTGCAGAAAGTTCAGAAAGAGCCGAACTTTCTGTCAGTTTAACTCGATTTAAAGTAGAACAACTTTTGGATTCTTCACAAGTTTTCAGATTTTTTGTTGTAATCACAGTGTTGTAGAAACCAGTGTTAAAAAAAGCCGGTTGGTCAATCTTTCTGGATCAGTACCTTCAGATTCTATGGTTTCAAGCAACTCCATCTCCATCTCCACCACCACAACCACCAAGAACGACAGCAGTTGCATGCCAAGGTCGTTAATGGATGTTCAGTCATCCCAAGTCGAAAATGCAGAAGAAGAAACTCATCTTCCAAACAAACCCAACACAGCAGAATCTGGTGATCATAAATGCCTTATCTGCGATGCAGCGTTTGCATCAGGTGCTGCTTTAGGTGGACATATGAGTTCGCATTCGAGGAAAAGGAAGATGGAGAGTTTGAAGAAGAACCAGAGGCTGACTCCATCTCCATGCTCCACTTCAGGGTGTGGTGATTCCATGTCCGTGAAAGGAGATCGATCCTCGTTGGTGAGTGTAGAGAAGAAAGAGGTTGAAGAGAATGAATCCTCCCAGCCAAACACTAAAAAGAGGTTGACTACATGTTCGCCTGAGGATGATAGATTATCATCTGAAGATGCCAAAGATCAAGGTTCCGAATAGCGTCTGGTTAGTGTAATTCATAGAACAATCATCTTCAACGATAATGATTATCTAAATTTCCTCTAATTAAGTTTAAATTTAGGATAAATACAACAAAATTCAATTCTTTTTCATTTAATGCTAATTATATTTCACAACAATTTCAATGAAAATTTTGATTTTCTGAATTTTGACTTTCATGCAATTCTATGAATTATAATTTTATCATTTTAAAATTATTATACCATAAATCTGTCTTGAAGATTCAATAATTAGTAATTAGAATCTGCCATCTTCTTCAAATTTTCATGGACCATAATACTTTGATTGTAGCATTTTTTTTATTAAATCACGAGATGTTTTGGGTAGGCTCGAACTGTGGGTGACACCTTTTAAGCCATTACAATGCCTAGATTAATCCATGTTCATACTTTGTGGACCTTGAAGGGCGGCTTAATACTACCAAGAAGTATTTAACACTGATGCATACACAAGCGATAATCGAACCTCTGACCTTGCTTAATCGAATTTTGAAAGCAATTAAGAAACTTAATAAAATAGTGAAAAGAGAGAAAGTTATAATGTATTCCATACAAGTTTAATATATTTTTTATGAGAATATTTTCAATTTTAACATTTAAATTTTGATTTACAAAAAAAAATCTGGGTTCGTTTGAAATTTTTTAAAAATGACCATGTACTTAACAAATATAATTTATCAATAAAACCCGAGACAAGTGAAGGTAAACAGAGTAAAATATATAAGAAGAGGAAAATTTTGCCATTTGTCTCTATATTAAAACAAAATTAAAAGCAAAAAGGTATGAACTTTTTGTATTAAGATCTCAATTCACGATGAGTTAAGCTTGATATAGATTAGTTGTAGATTTGTTAACAGGAATTGTTGGCAACTCTTGCTAGAAAAGGCCCTTAATTATTGCCATTAGAAGGCTCGTAGTTAGGGATTGGATTATTCAAGTCAGGCATGTTTATAGGGAGGTTAATCCGTGTGCAGACTGGTTAGCAAATTTTGGTCCCACTCTTCCACTTGAACTTTATTATTTGTCGAATCCTTTGTATAGTTGTACTTCAAATTTTGTTGGAGGGTTTAATTAGGGTTTAATTAGGGTCTCATTTCCTCGACCGTCTCTAATTAGAGTTACTGTTCTATTCTTTAGTATTGAATATAAGTAAATTAACATTCAATATTTATAAATATGTGAACTAATTTTTTGAATAAGTAATTACAATTGACCAAGCTCAAGCATAAATATTTTATAATATTTGGATTAAAATTGGGAAGTATAATGTTAAAAAGCTTTAAAAACTCTTAAAAATCTAATTAAACTCAAAATTATTTAAAATTTTTTCTCTTTTACTAAATAATATGTCAACCTTTATATACTTTATAAAAAAAAATTTAAAACGTTTATGAACTTTATTTAAAAATCTTAACTTTGCAATTAAATTGGATAAAATTCGTTTTAATTAGAAATTAAATTGGGCTTAAATTAAAAATTTTAAGACTCATTTTTTAAGTTTTTACTTCATTGGGAATCAAACTAAGCTTAAACTAAAAAAATTTTTGTACTATTTTTTTTAGTTTCATTTAATAACTTTTTGAGTTAATTAAACCTAAGTCTAATTAAAAATATGGCTATTATTTCTATAAAAATTTAATTTAGTATCAAATTAGGCTTATAATAAAAGTTTTGTTAAAATATTTTTTCAGGATTTACTTAATATCTTTTTAAGATTAAAGTAAACATTTTTTAGATAAAAAATATTAAGTTATATTAATAATTTTTTTCAATCAATTAATTCTAAACGTAATTAAATTATTTTAAGTTTTATTTAATAATTCGTCTGGCCAATTAAGTTTAAGCCCAATTAAAATTCAGACTCAAACAAGGCCCAAAATAAAAGTTTTTTTAAATTAACTTTTAAAATTTATTTAATAATTTTTGAGCCAATTGAGCTTCGTTCCAAAAAAGTTAGTCCCGCCTATTCAAAGAAGACGGGACCTTCATTCCAAAAAACTTAGTCATGCCTATTCAAAGAAGACGGACCTGATCCTCTGACCTCTTTACCCTATCTCAACTCGAACCCACATAAATAAATGGTTAGGATGATTTGGGATAGGGTTAAGAGGCCAAAGGATTTGAGGGGAAAGAGGACGGCATTGGTAGGATGTTAATTGCCCCACCAAAATTTTTAAAATAATATTTTTAAAATTAAAATATAAAGTAATTTATTTTTTTAATTAGACATAAGCTTATCTGAAGCTCAACTCTTTTAAATTAATTGATGTTGTTTTATTTAAAATAATTAAATCTCAAATTTGTCTAAATTTGAGCATAACTCATGAGCCAGCCTATTGAAAATAACTAACGCAAAAAATTGCCATTCCTAATTGCAGGAAGAGAAGCAAATAATGATCAGCAAAAGATGAAGAATGAGCAAGCAACAAGCAAGCAAAAACACACTACTAAGAAACAGATTAAGAACAGAGGTACACAATCAGACTACTTCCAATGCAGACCCCATTGCAAGAACTTGACTCAACATCAACTTCCATTTCTAGCAGAACACTTTACTTTATCACTACCTCTTCTGCTCTCTTCTTTCCTTTCCTTTCTTTATTGACATACTACGGACACTCTCTGCTAACTTGTTTAAGAGTTATCAGTCTACTAGCTTCTTCTTAAGCTCAAGCAGCAACAGCTAGCTAGAGGGTAAAAGCTAGAATTTGTTCTTGTACCAAAAGACACCACCATTGGGAGCTCCATCGTCAGGTTCTACATACAAGCACTCTTTTGCCTCCCTCCACATTGCCTTGTAAAATGGTGTAGTATCAAGACGGTAGTAGTCACCCAGGATTGGTCTGACAGCTTGAGTAGCTTCCATTGCATGGTAATGTGGCATGGTAGAGAAGAGATGGTGAACCACATGAGTGTCGGTGATGTTATGAAACACCTTATTGAGCACACCATAGTCCCGGTCAACAGTTGCAAGAGCACCTCTAAGCCAATCCCACTCTGAAGAATCATAATGTGGTAATGCAGGGTGTGTGTGTTGCAAGTATGTGATCAATACAAGGAAGCCATTGACGATGAGCAATGGCATGCCATAGATGCACATCAGCCAAGCAAGCCCTTTTGCCATTACAACATGGTAGAGCACGAAAGTTGCAGCAAAAATTCCTGCATCAGAAATGTATACCTGAAGACTTTCGCGATTGGAGTATATGGGGCCGTAGGGGTCAAAATGACAGGCAAAGCGATCATAGGGTCGACCGGAGACATTGAAAGTCAAGTATAAAGGCCAGCCAAGAACTAGTGTTACTATAAGAGTTAAAGCTCTGCCTGGAGGATTGTTTAGGTACTTGGAATACCACGAGATTTTGGACTTGGGTTTTGGGACAAACACTTCATCGCGCTCGAGCGATCCAGTGTTTGAATGGTGGCGACGGTGGCTGTATTTCCACGAGAAGTATGGGACTAGAAGTGCAGAGTGGAGGATTAGGCCAACAGTATCATCAAGCCATTGGTAGTCACTAAAGGCATGGTGACCACACTCGTGAGCAATGACCCAAACACCAGTGAGAACACAACCTTGAAGAGCCCAGTAGACAGGCCATGCAATGTAAGCAAACTGAGGGGGAAGCTGGTGGAAGTAGGTGGTGGCAATGTAGTAGAACAGGAAGCTTAGAGTAAAGTCATGAACAATATAGGAGAAAGAGCGAAGCGCAGAGCGTTGGAAGCAATGTGGAGGGATTGCTTTCTTGATTTCGCTAAGAGTGAATGGAGGCTTGGTATGTGGCACTCGCTTCATGTTCCCATCCTTAACTCCGCCATTGACAGTGGAGGCGGGCATTGGGCCACCAGCTCCCATTTTTCTGTGAAAACAGAGAACTTAAGTAAGCAAATTGGACAACAAGGAGGTATAGTTGATAATGACAAGCCTCAAATTGTTAAAAATTGCAGGTAGCAATGGAATGTGAGGTGCTATACAGTAGTGAAACAAGATTCGGGTGAATCTTTGCAGTCCTAGCATGCACAATTCCAATTGGATAGACATGTTCATCGTAGGACACTGGAAGGCTTTTCTTGGCTTGACAATCACATAATCCAATTACATCAGTTTTGGATGCTGTTGCTCACTATTCACTGCCCATATCGCCATTGAATGGCGGAAGGCACATTCTTTGTGGTCCTGTCCACTTGTGAAAAAAAATTTCCTTGTCCTATAGTTCCTTATTTCCTCAAAATTCGGTTTTGGGAGCTATAGTCCAAAAATAACAGTAAGTGCTCACCTTAAATGCAGACCTACCTCCAGCTAAAGGAAATGCAAGTTGAAGCCAGATTAAACCTTGGAATGTGTTATTTCAGATAAGAAAAGCTTCACCAGGATTTAAAGAACAGTGGAGAAGATGGCTAGACCAAAATCTTTAAACAGTTTTTGACACATACATACAAACTACAAGGCTTCCAAGATATTTCTACATCTAACTAATTAGTCCATTTCATACTGTACCGTCAATAACATCATCTAGGCATTCACTCAATCCCAGATCCACTCACTTCTTCCTAAAAGTATGATTGGAACTAGACCATACATGGGATATTTTTAATCAGGTAAAGGGTTTCCACAGAAGCTACAAGTGGGGATCAAGGCTTCATTCAGTTGGCAGTACTGGAGGGATTTTAGCCCGTGGCTAGTTGTTGTGGACAGAAGCTGAAGACCCATTTGGACAGATATCAAAACCACCGAGAAATGCAAGTCTATAATGTCCACACAACCTCCTAAGGAGAATGCATCCAAAATGGAGGTGTCAAAGTTGCTTGGAAACATGCATGTCTTATGGACAGACACCTTTGTCAGGTTTGTGGTCTATCCCCAGACGAGTCCCTTTACCAGACATCTCATTGAGAAGCCAACATGGAGCCAGAAAAGGCCAAAAAGTTTACCACTACTGTAGCTGCGTAAAAAATGCATAAAAGGGGTAGGCTTCTTCAATTGGGAACTGAAATCTGCAATAAAACTTGTTTTCTCTTTACAGGTTTCTAGACTTGCAAGAAATTAGATCCAGAAAGTATTTATCATATATCTCATTCCTGCATTTATTATTCACTGGATTTCTCTTTACATAAAGTAAAAAGTTTGAAACAATTCCCAACATCCCTCAAGCATTCATACTTCCCAACAACTTTATGATAATAAGAGCAAAAGAGTCATTAATGGGAAAATTTCGAAATTAGAGAGGAGTCCAATGTATGGATTACTTCAACAATTATGAGAAATGGTAATTTATCACCTTCTTCTCAAGTGGTGACAGAAAAATTAAAGAAATCTGGAAAACAAAAGACATTTGATAGAGATTTAAAAGTTGAAAAGAACAGGTAAGTGGACTCACTACAAGAAGAAACTTCCGCAGCTACACAATTTATGCTCTCTAACTAATGATTATTTCTTGCCATAAACTGTAACTAGTGATTAGTTCTTGCAAAAAACTGCACTTTTACTAGTAAAAACTATACCTTTTCTATCTAGATAATGTCTACTGCTCATCATCATCATCATCAAAGGCATAACTTTCAAACCAGAAGAAATAAAAGAAGAAGCAGTGGCCTACAGAAGACATTGATCAAATACAGACCAAGCTACATTACAACAAAGAATATTTCTGGGTTTTAATTGACAAGTGACTAGAATTTTAAGACACAATGCAAAACACACATCATGTCACTAAAATCCACAGATACTGGAAGTGAAAATAGATTCACAAGGCAATCATGAATAGATCTTTCAGCAAAGAACACGGATATAGACATGCATGTGGCATGAAACCAACATCAACAACTCAAACAGAAAGGCAGAAATGGAGGGAAACCAAGAAGGGTCAAACAATGGGAAACACCAAAATATGTGAAAGATGAAAGCTTTCATCAAACGTACCTGAAGATATGTGTCAGCACCTTCTTGAGAGAGCACTGTTCGTACTTACCTCGGGTTCTATCTATGGTTTTCAGGTTGGCTGGCAACTACACCACAGAGTGAGCCACCATTTAAGGACAGTGAACTGCAAATATTTTTATGGCCCACAAGATTCTGACGTTGGACGCTTGGACGTGACTATCTGAACGATAGTTCATGACGTGTTTGTCTGCCGCTTGATGCTTTGCACACCAAGATGAAGCTGTTGAATTGGATCAATCACAATGTGACATAGCTACAATAGATGGTCATGATCTGCGATGTGTTGTTGTCACTCTTTTGTGCTCTACGTTTGGTTGTAGGTGATGGGATATTATTCACAACACAAGAACAATGCACTTGGAAAATTTTCTAGGGTGTGTTTGGTTGTTGAGAAAAGAAAATGGAAAGTACATAATAGACAAGAAAAAAAAAAAGATAATTAGTTGGTTTCTATCAATGATTTTTAGAAAATAAAGAATATGAAAAGAAACTTTTTTATAATTCATTAAATTATTAACCATTAAGGAAAGAAAATAATAAAGCCAAAGCACATCAACAGTGTCTTTTAAGATCTTTTAAATATATATTCAATAAATTATTATACTACTACAACATCAACGACACCCAATATGAATCCTATTGATTCGTAAAATTTGGGAAGGTCTAATAGTACGCAATCTTATAAATAATTTTCTTATAATTTGATTTTTTAAGCTTTCACAATTTGGAAATTTTTATTTACTTTTATATAATATTATTTAGGTAGAATTCAACTTCATTCACTTTGTCATATTTTGTTAAATTTTTATTTATACTTATTAAAAATATTATATTAAAATTTAATAATTTTAACGTTACATCATTTTAATTAAAAATATATAAAAACATTAACAAATATGATAAAGAAAGTTATGTGATAGGTAAATAAATATACCTTGTGATAAGTAATAATTTTCAAAACAAGAAGCCTAAAATAAAAAAGTTTAATGATAGAAAATCTCAATATAGCTTATCTAAAACAATTAATCATCTTATTTTCATGCAATTTTTTCAAGTAAAAAAAATCAAAATGCTTATTTTCTCTCAACAAAAACAAAAAAAAGTAAAGTCACATTCCTACATATAAATCATAAATAATAAATGCCTATGATTAAAAAATACAACTCATTCGAACGGTTCTTTAAACTAATTAATTTTTCGGTTTGATTTATTTTAACAGTTTTTGTTGTTAAAAATTGATTAATTTATTAATTAATTGATCAATTTTTGAAAACCAAAAAATTTTTATAAACTAAAACAAAACTAATTAATTTTCATTTAATTAAACTTTAAATTAAGGACATTACTTTTCAATTTTATTTTAAAAAATTTAAAATTATTTAATTTTATAATATTTTCGTATCGAACTTTTAAAACTTTAAATTTTCATCTTATTTATTTAATTTAATAGTATAATTTTAAGAAAATTGATAAAGACACTAGGCTTCGTAATTCAGCTTGGGACTCCTAACCCGACTGCCTCGGTTTCCTAGTCTAGTTTGGATTTATCTTCTCTTAATCTTAAATTTCAGGATATTCAGAGTTAATTTCTTAGTTTTTATACCTTTCTTTTTCGTTATCACCGACAAAAAACAGAAAATGTTAATTTTATACTGTTAATTCTTAGTGTCTGCATAACACAAGACACCTCATTGTCAGAATATACAGGAATTGTGCTTTAGTTCGAGAAAAATAATAATAATGGAAGAGGGTTACTTTGTCTCCAAAGCAAAGGGTATAATTCTTAACCTTCAAGGTATCTGTCATTTTTTCAGAATGTCTTTCACTTCAGTTAATGTTTGATACTTCTTGGTTGATTCATTTTTCCTACGTTTTGTGCATACTAAAGCTTCTAAGTTTCTTCTGAATGAATAATTTTTCTTATGTCTTGAAGTTTTTTAGACTTGAAGTTAATCCTAACCCAAGTTTAAGTTTCTTAAACTTGACATTAATCCGAACCTCGAACTCAGATTTTTTGACCCGAACCCAAATTGTTTCGGATTTGATACATTAATTTCAGACTGAATAACATAGTTTCCAAACTGAGAAAACAATGGGAAGATTCCATTAACTGTTAAATCCTGCCATAGGAATCAGGATCACCCATAAGGGAAAGACAATTTAAGTTCAAGATCGCGACTTTCATCATCTTCAATTCAGTTTCATTTAAACAAACTTTGGATCCTGTCGAGTCTAAAGACTTGAATAAGATACTAAAAACCAGTAGCACAGTAGTAACCACATTAAGAACAGAGAATTTAAGTCAATATCAACTTGGCAGCTCCTACAATGATTTTTAAGGATTATGCGGCCTGCACAAGAACAAATCAAGAAAATCGGTACAATTCCTAAACTTTTTTAAGTTCTAAATGACTCTAGAAGATGGTAGCTGTCTCACTGCATACAAAAAATTACCCCGTTAGCAGAACCAGATGACCAGAAGCTACAAAGAGGACGAGCTAAAACAGGCGAAACATTAAGCCAATGCTAAGAAATCACATCCCCGGCTTGCGCAATTCCTCGGCTCCATGTGCAAAGTGGCATCTGTCCCCAAAAGTACAAGATCCTTTACCAAAATTCTCGCAAAGTTTGGTCTTGAAATTGTTTCCAGGGACGTGGTGCGAAGATGGGTGGTTCTTCATTGGATGTCCAGCAGACTGACCGACGTTTCCAATAAGCTCTCGGACCATGGCGCTTGCTTGCTTAATCTGATCGAATGTGCCCTCAAGCTCAATGTTCCTCAAGTTAGGATCTGTCTCATGTTCTCTTATTGAAAGTTTGGCACCCGTAAGACGGCAGATTTGCTTTGAATGCACGCCATTTTTCCCGATGATTGCTCCAGCAAGAGAAGCATCAACACTGATCTTAGCAGTTGCAGAGGCCCCGAAGCTAGCAGCAGCACCAACACCATGTGATGGAGGTTCCATATGTCGACCCATCCTGCCTGGAATTGGTCCCATAACACGGGGATCTTCATAGGATGGAACAGTCGGCTTCCCAAGTTCCCATTCCCCGTGAGCAAAATGGCATTTATCTCCAAACTTGCACCCTTCAGGTGTGTTATATTTGTTACACAATCGGGTTTTCACAGCAGGAGGAGATGAACCATCAGGGAAAGATGGTGGGATTCCAGGATTTCTGGCAGGTGGTGGTGTACCAGTTGGGTTTCCACCAAGATTAAGCATCTGAGATACAGATTTGAAGCCTCCAGGAACGTAATGCAAGAAATGACATCCCTCACCAAATGGGCACCCAGAAGTACTGTAAAACGATATAAAAGTGAAGATACCATAAGAACTCCAATAAAATCAACATCACTACAGGAATATAGTGTACTGGAACTCCTCCAGTAACTTGAAACAAAACAATATTAACCCTAGTATTAGACTACTTTATGATAGTTGTACGATGTTTATGCTAGTTGAAGCTTTGTCAAACATTTCATTCCAATATCTTTTTAGAAGAAAAAAAGGAAAACAAGATGAGCTAATGACAGACAGATAGAGTAACATCACTGAAGATTGTGGTCAGAAATGCATCAACCACACATGCCGTCCACAGGAAGCCTGGGAAAAGAGTTTTCTCTATTTCAAAGAACACGTGCAAGTTCCTACAACATCACAAATGCAAAAAAAACTCGAGCCTGCACGTCTACATGCCTATAGAAGAATTGGTGGAGACTAAATTACCAGCATCACAGCGTCACCCAATGCATAAACACATATATGCACAATTATATTTAACATTAAAATAAAACCAAACTAAATTGAATTGACGTGAGAAGGGTCCATAAGTTTTGCATCTTCAAATATAAGACTAATGTATGGTAATGAAAAACAAAAGCTCTATAATTTATTAAAAAATGTTTGCAATACAGTTAAATTGGTGTTTAATGTTATTTTAAAAAGCATCAGTGTAACATACATAATGCTGATTACTAAAAGAATAATAACCAAGCCAACTTTGAACAAAAACTGCCTCAAATAATTATGCACACCAATTCATATAAACACCTCAAATGACAGCTTAGCATACTATATATGAAACCATTTAATCATCTTTAACTTTCACACTTAAGGATCTCTTACCCATTTCCCAATCTGCACTACCACACAATGCAATAGATCAGAAAATGTGCGTCAATGGAAATTTCGGACACAACGTAGCCATAAGAAATTTTAAAATTAAGTGAATCAGGAACACAGCTTGACACAGCAGTTCCAAGTAGTGGACCATTCAATTGCTGTGAAATATTCCCAAGAATGCAAAGAAGAGGCTAAAACCTAAGAACTTGTGATGTTTGATACACCCAGAAGTGATGATGTAAAAAGCAGATTATGGACAAGGGGGGGAGGAAGCATGTCATAAGCCAAATATAACTTATCATTCAAAGAAGATGTAATCCTCAACTATGCTTACATGAAGTGCAAAATAGTGTAGTGAACTAGCCTACATACAAAAAAAAGAAAAAGAAGAAGAAGGTAAATCCTAGCAGAAACTAAGCAACGAGGAGGAGGAATGAGGTTGATAACACACCAGAAAAGGAAAACAAATATCAAATACATAGCAATGGAAGTGAGTTGACACTCAAATTGGACAGATAAGACTCAGGCAAATCAAACAAAATGTGGAATTTGTACCAAACTTTTGATACCATTTTACTTGTCCATAAACGATGTCTTTACTCATGGTGATTAAATGATAACTATAAGTGAGCATTATAATATGGACAAGTTTCAGGTTCCGTAAAACTTCTTCAGTTTACATATGCCCAGCGTGTAACTGCAGTTATCCAGAAGTACTCTCTGAAATCAACCCGTTCTGTTCAATAGACTTGATTTTTGATAAGCTGTTCAATAGTCTTGATTAACATGATTAGAAGTAAACCTGTACCACAACTTTACTTACCAATAGATTAGTCCAAACCACAATGGATTATTTACCAAAAGTGTGCAATAAAGCTTATGTTACAGATATTAGAAATGTATGGACAGCATTTGAGGTATTTATTTTAGATAAGTTAAGATTAGAACCTGAAAAACTTTGTGCATGGCTTGGATTTGCTTCCTATACCAGTTGAATAGGACTCCGATTCTGTTGCACAAAATTAATTAATTTTCCTCAGTTAAGATTCCAGTTGATTATTAGCCTTTGAACTCCAAAATAAACTTCTTATCATGTTACAATCTTGACTCAGCTGGTCAATATAATTTATGTGAGACAAAAGTAAATATACAGGATTTCATGTAGAAGTGGATTCAACAACTACACTACCAAACATTGTTAACGATTCAGCATAAAGGGTGACGCAAATTTCCCGCAAATAGTCCCCAAATACATTTAAGTTTCCTTCAGTTACTTTGAGTAGAAATTGTTTTCTCTTCTTACCCATAATAGTTCTTGGAAAGACCAAGATAAACTCAAAAAGCTTTTACAATTCTATTGGAACATAAACGGGGGAATTCTAATGTTCACTCCATCTTTTATATCCCCAAATCAAATCTCCCACTCGAACACATTTAATTCTCAAAAAGAAGCAACTGCTAAATAAAGATTGGCAACTTCAACTAACAGCAAAAGAAAGCACTATAGATGCAAGAAAAGGGGCAGATAAACATCAAATATTTCAAAATTCAGACCCCAAAATTTCTCTACTTCCTTGAAAACAAAAATAAAATAAAATCATTATTCGCACCCAAATCCACTAATAGCATAAACTCACTATAAAAGCCCGCAAAACCCTGAAATTCCAAGCATTCATAAATCACACTCCAACAAATAAACACCACAAATATGTACACATACGTATATATTTTGAAGAAAAGCGGGGTAAGGAAGAGAAAGAACCTTGCTTGGATTTCTTGAAACCGCCATTGTCGTTAAGAGCAGCTTCAGGCCTACCTCGCTTTC
This sequence comes from Erythroxylum echinodendron, assembly GCA_027575705.1. NCBI lineage: Eukaryota > Viridiplantae > Streptophyta > Magnoliopsida > Malpighiales > Erythroxylaceae > Erythroxylum > Erythroxylum echinodendron. The sequence goes on from JANZXR010000003.1 coordinate 527,991, forward strand.
GGGCGACTCCGTACTCCATAGATCCACACTCCACCAAGTGGTTGTAGCGGAGACAGTAGTAGTAGCAGTACTAACCACCGAGAAAACGCGAGAAAATTGAAGTGAATGAAGGAAAGAAAGGTCTTTTCGAATGTGAGAAAGCGCGAGAGGAAGAGAGCAAAAACTAGGGTTTCGAAGAGAGAGAGAGAGAGGGTAATAAATAAATAAATAAAAATAAACAAGGAATTGAAAATCAGGTTTAAATGTAAGATTCATATGTTTCATCATCATCAACGTCATCACATCTGACGGTTCAGATAACTCGATGAGATGGTGGTGTACGTGGGGGATTTGTTTGGTTTATTTATAATAAAAAATATTTAGAAATATAATAATATATAAAAAAGGAAAAGGAAATATAATATATGTACGTATTAAAATAGCAGAAACAAAATAAAATAAATTTAAAACTTATCAAATTATTTTTATATTATTAATTATTTAAATATGTATTTTTCAAAAGACTCATTTTAATTTTAATTTACTAAAGATTTTAAATCTTATTAAAAGTATTAGTATTAGAATTTTTTTACATAAATAATAACAATAAAATGTCATATTTTAGATCTTTAGTTTATTAAATAATTTTTTATTTTTATTTTGAATAAATCGATAAAGTTAAATAAAAATATAATATATATTTGTAAATAATAATTTTAACCAATCCAATTTAAAGTTAAAAAATTAAACTTAGGGATAGAAATGGGCCGACTTATAGATTAACTTTGCCAATTTTTTTAAATTAAAAAATAAAATAATTTTTTTAATTAAACTTCGGACTGAATTGCTCAAACTCATGTCTACCTGAGGCCTAATTCTTCTAAGCAAACAATATCGTTTTATTTAAAATAGTTGAGTTTTAAGTCAGTCAAAGCCTACCTATGAGCCAGCTTATTGAAAATAGCTAAATTTAGATCCATAGACTAACCCATTGAAAACACCTGAATCTGAACTCATGACCGGTCCATTGCCATCCCTAATTAAACTCAATTTGATTAAACTTTGGATCATGTTTGAACTTGAGAACCAATTCTAACTAAATTAAACCAATTCAAATAAAACAACATCGTTTTAACAAATTTTATTAAAACACACCGTTTTTACTCCCGAACCAAACAAAGAAAATCCTATAACCCGAATTCGATTCATTGCCATCTTTACTTTGCACCGTGAAGACGAGTCAAAACAGATATAGCTTGCCATACAATGCTTGCATGTTTGAAACAATTACAAAACATCTGAACATCATTTTAAGATGAGTACAATAAATCTGTGTGTTCTACCAACCATGTATATCATATAATTCACATTTCAACTTCCATTCGGCAAAACTGAATTTACTTGTCGAGATCGTGCAAGTATCACCAGATGAGCAAAGCAACTCCATTCTTTTTGGCAGCATCTTTTTCTCCAAATCGCTGAAGTGGTCAGATAAAATGCAGACACGCAGGCGAGCATGTTACTAGATAGCTTGAAAATCGAGGAAAAGGCGCAATTTCTGTTGTAGGAGTTCATGAGTTCCGAATGGAGGCTTGCCGCTGATGATCCAGTCCTTCTCAAGAAGGCCTGATTTGGCACTGCTAATCATTTCGTTCTGGAACACCGACACGATCATGTAAATCGAGGTCCTCAGCACATCAGACATGGCAAAAGATTCAGAATGTACTAGTCCACTTTTCTTCTTAGCCATCAGAACATCCCTCCTACCCATGTTCATTGTTGCCCACTTGATGTTTGCTGGCCCGATAAACTGATTCAGGGGCTGCAAGTTTGTCTTCTTCCCCATGGATGCTTCAACTGCCAGCAAGCAAGATAACAGTGTAGAGATAACAGCAGCATTGCTACCAGACAATTGAGCAACCCCATATCGGTCCTCTTTGTAAGAGCGAGCGGTCAAGGCAGCGGCCGACCTTGCACACCACGAATATTGCTGCAAAATTTGACAGTTATTATCAAACTAGTAAATTCCTCTTGGTTAATTCAACAAACATATTAAAATCTACCACGTCTAGTAGAAAGAAAGCAACCATCACAAATATTTTTTTTTCTCACTGAATCTATTAAGCTATTTTGAAGAGCTAAACCATGTATAGTCGCAAGCCAAATATCAAACTATTGATACATCAATATCAGTAGAAACGATCTATTCAAGTCTAATTTTAGTACCTGGAAGTTCCTGAAAGCTTCACAATATTTCGAGTTTAGTGTCTCCAATGGTGACTGCAGCTGACCGGAAAGGTGATATCCCTTGTCAACAGAACCACCTTCAAGTCCTTCACCCAAGATGCATGTCAGCTGTTCCAGCGGCGTCAAACACACAGCAATCACTCTTTTATATGTTTCACTGGTTTCTTCAAAAACTGCAGCTCTTCTCCAAGTATCAACATTATTCTCACAAACCATACAGAGATCAAGATATGCGAGATATAGTGGGAGAGTGCCAGGGGGACTCTCCTCTAGAGCTTCAAGCAATGGTTCGCTTGGATTTGTTTCTGCTGCAGCAGATCCTTTTGGTGGAGCAAAGATGAACCTTTTTGTATGCACTACCTATACAGAAATGTCAAGATGTCAAAAACAGCTCTTCTATGTTCTAGAACGTGTCAAGATGTCAAAAACTGCTCTTCTATGTTCTAGCACATTCGGTTAAAATCATTTAATTAGGGGGATAAGGAGAGGCTCAAGAACCGATTTGGTAGTGATTAGTTGGAAGAATGAAAAACACTTCCCACTGTAGATGACACAGAAAACTAGCAAAAGTAAAACTGCACATGTGGAAAAAGTCAGAAACCAACCCGGTGTAAATGGTGACTTAATTCCCAACAGAGAAACACCAAAAAGCTCCCAATGTAAATGATTATCTGCTCGGAGAAGAACTTCCCTGTTGTCATATGACTATTGAGCGGCTCTGGAAGAAACATGAGCAGCACAGCTGAAATTAGATGAGCTGCACTTGAGAGCTTTAAGGCATTCTTAATTGCTGAAGGAAGCCCCATTTTGAAGAAAAAGAAAGGGGGACGCTGATGAACAGGGCAAGAGAATCAGTCACAATGTTATAACATCGACATTAGATAAAAGTAAGTAGATGGTACTATCCAGTTGCTCTGTTCATTAAAAGGGTATAATTCACATATTTGTGATGTAATATCCAATTCCATCACCATAAGCTCATTCTAACTACTGCAAATGGTATCTAAGTAGCAACAGGAACCAGTATAAGATAAGCACTAAAATTATAAGCAACTCTTCGCATCAATGCTTCTCTTCCATGATAAGAGAATTTTTTTAAATTCTAACTTCAGGATGCCAAAGACTCAGAGTATAACTAAGAGAAGACAATCCATTTTCATCAAAGAGTTCACACGACACAAAACAACATTCATGAAATCTAACCCACTTCGTCGTAAATCCATCTTCATCTAAACATAATCCGGCATTCCAATCACATTTCTTACTAAGTGATCATTTTATCTGTACACTTAATGTAGGAGGAGACCTGCCTGACAACCTTTCAAGCGGGGAGCCGAATCATTTCACATGATCCCATATGCACAGAACATGAAAAAACTCAAGGCTCCACATGGACAAACTCAAGTTTCATCATCCATAACCAAATAAAAGAAACTTCCATCTTGGTTCCTGAACATTAGACAACATCAAAAGGCTGACACTTCCAAAGGTTACTTCATCAATCAAACAAAACGCAGCAAACAATTAACGGTCTATTAAGCTCATTAGAAACTTTCGGAAACAAAAAGAAGCATTACCTGAATGATGGGAAACTCCAAAATCCATCGTTTCTTGTAAATATAAAACAATCCATACACCAATCCAATGACAGAACCCCTAAACCCTACTCTCCAAATCAGCCTCATCATCCCACCATCTTCCACCAAGCTAAAACTACTTCCACAAACCGACACTAGAGAAGCCAATCCTGAAGCAGTAGTCGTCGTCAAAAACAAAATGAACCGAACTGAAACCTTAAGCCGCCGGTGAAAATCACCAGTATCTCCACCGGAAGCAAACAGAAACCTGATAAGAGCAGTTAAGACCTGCAAAGGAGACGCGAATGGAAAAGGTTTCGGCGATGACACGGCCGCGAGTGCGGCTGAGAATAGAAGCTGAGAGAGTTGGAACGTTAAGAAAACAAAAATGGACACAAAAAGTTGAGCAAAGAAGTAAGCTTTACTACCAGTAAGAGAGGCACTTTTTGGTAAAGATACGCAAGTAAAGGCCTTGAAGAGAAAGAAAATGGTTGTAGAGGTTATTGATTGCCAGATTAAGAACCCCAAAAACCGGTTCTTGACCACCGTGTCAGGCGGCGCAGGAGGAGGAGGAGGAGGTCGGGGAGCGGACATTGATGGGTTTAATCCGTTTCTAGATGAGTACGTCGAAAACCAACGATTTTGTGGACATGATTCGCTTGAAACTTGTTGTTGGGTTCCTCAAGAACAAAGGAAGGGGTTTAGGGGGGTTTTAGAGAAACGCGTAGTCTCTGATTCTTGGAATATTAGTTCTCGAGCGTCATTGACGAAGTGAGAACGCGGCCGCTGCAACTGGAATTGGACAAGGAAGCCCAAAAAGAATAAACGATGGTGTCTGGTCAGTGTCGGATCTGGTGGACAAGAAGTCGATTGTTGTCTGACAATCCAAACCCACTGGACTAGTGATTAGGTTGTAACATGGTCTAATTTCTTCTATGAGTTGTGTCAGGGCCCAATACTTAGGAGCAAGAGAAGTATATTACTAGTAAAAAATAATATCATTTTATTTAATAAAAAGCATAAAAGTTTTAAGTCTTGAATAATAAAAATAAAGATTTAAAATAATATTACTTATTTAAATTTTAACATAAAAATTTGAATTTAACTTGGTTTATTATCATTTTTACATTTTTTAATCATAATTAAAAATTACTTCTTTGTGACCACAAAATCATAAGTTCAAATCCCAAAAATAACTTTTTTGTAAGAATAAGTACATCGATGACCTTTTTCAGATACTCATAAAGCGAAAAACTTTGTAGATACGTAGACTTTTTAGACAATGCTTAAAAGTTATCAAATGGCGGACTAAGAAATAATATATACAACCATAATCAACCAATATGTCCCTTTGATTAGCATATTATTCATAAATTAGGCTAAAATCGGATTATCACGACAAATAAAAAAGTTTAAATTTCGGTTTAATTTTAAAATTTTTTCTTTTTTAAAATTGAATCTAAATTTTTTTAAATTTATTCTTATTTTAACTCAAATTTCAATTAACTCAAGATTTATTCCTTAATTTCAGATATAACATAACTTAATACAAAATGTCAAAACTCTTCCCTTCATATGGACTTAGAGATCAATTTCACATAAACCCTAATCTCACAAAACTTGATGAAACGTTCAAAACAATACAAGCATTAAATGAGCTAGATTGTGGTGGAGAAGATGGTTTTTAAGAACATTTTAAAGTTGAATTGAATTCTTATTTTTTATATAATTTTAATTTCTTTAAATTTGTAATTAGTTAAACTCAAATCTCAATCAATCCCACATAAACCCTAGTCACACAAAACTTGATGAAACGTTCAAAACAATGCAAGCATTAAATGAACAAGCTTGTGGTGGAGAAGATGGCTTTAAGGAACATTTTCTTCCAAGTTCTTCTCTACGACTCTTTGTACTCTCTTGACATGAACGCTAGGCCAGTTACAATTGCTTGAATGGAGGGCAACTCCAAGTCGCCATCATGCATCATGCATGCATTCTCCATTATTGGCTTCCTTACCGTCAAAGCTAGGGCTCTGCAATCTCTTAAGTGTGATCTTCACAAACATTGATCCTTCTTAATCACTCTCGATTTCAAAGAGAGCTCATTGGGTGGAGACCTAGGAATTCCTCCAACTTGTTTATCTGTTGCTTTATGGACTAGACATGCACAGTTGGATGCAAGTTTAGCCACAAACGCATGTTTAGTAGTACTCATGTTTAAGAGCAGTAGTTGATGTCAAAGAACTTTTAAGACACACCATTAATTCTCTCTCAGTGACATGAACAGAAAAGATTGACAGGTTCTATTAAATTTAATAAAAAATGAACATATTCAATTCTAATTAATTAAAATTTAATTACCTCATTCAGTTCAAAGATAATTTTTTTTATTAAATATGTCCAATAATTCTTTTTTGCTAGATTAATTGTTGTTAAATGAATGAAGAAGTTGAAAGAAAAATTAAATTAAATTAAATTATTTTATTTTTAATTGTATTGTAATATTTATTTTTATTCTTAAAAAGTTTTATTTAGTAGGGATTTAGTTTTTAAAATTAACTGTGAATGATATGTAGGTTGAAAATTAATGATGTAACTTTTTTGAAGTTTATCGGTGAAAATTTTCATTAACTTATGAGTTACAATAAAAAAGTCAGAATTGAACGTTTTAATTTAGTGTTTACTATATAGTAATAGATTCTTTTTCAACAATCTTGATAAGACAAGGAATTGTTAGATTTGTTTTAAGCCGAGACTTTTATCAGAAAATGTAATAATTTATTGACAATGTATGAGTTAGGCTGATAAAATCTAAAGAATTTTCTCTCCCGAAAGTTTGATTATTGAATAATATAATTATAATAATATGAAAAAACAAGTATGATTTGTATACAATTTGAAGATAAAATATTTGTATAAAATAAATAAATAAATAAATAAAATTTTTTATATAATATTTAATAATAAATATTAGTAAAAATTTTATTACATTTTATTAAAATAAATAATTTAATAAGTAAAATTTATTTATAAATTAGTATTTATATATTAATATATTTTAACTAATTTTATTTAAATTTTATGCATTCTAAGATAATTTAAATTAAAGTATATCTATTAAATATTTTATTGCCAAAATTTCTGCCAAACACGACTAGTAAATTCCCAATTACGTACCATAAGAACAAAAGCAATCATTCCTAAAACAGTCATGCTTCCTTCTTCTTCTGCAGATTGGTAAGGCTCTTCTTTGGCATGATCATTTGAGTTCATATGATCGAAGCCATAATTGGCCGGTCACAGTCCCTGAAAGTTTTTGGTTCAGGAGATATTGGTGACACAGCTTTTTCTTGTGTTGGTGGTTAACTAGACACATGTAGTTTTATTTTTAATTTTGTTATAAATTTTATTTTCTTAAAAAGTTTTATTTGATCAGGATTTAGTTTTAAAAATTAACTGTGAATGATATATAAATTAGAAATGAATGATGCAATTCCTTTGAAACTTATCGGTAAAAATTTTCATTAACTTATGAGTTACGATTAAAAAAATCATAATTGAACGGCTTTAATTTTGTTATTTACTCTATGGTACTAGATTAGTTTTCAACAATCTTTAATTCGATGTTTACTCTATAATGATAGAATCTTTTTCAACATTCTTGATAACGCAAGGAATTGTTATATTTACTTTAAATTGAGACTCTTATCAGAAAAATGTAATAATTCATTGACAATATATGAGTTAGGCTGATAAAATCTAAAGAATTCTCTCTCTTGAAAGTTTGATTATTGCATAATTACAATAATATGGAAAGAAAAGTATAATCCGGACATAATTTGAAGATAAAATAATTGTATAAAATAAATAAATAAATAAATAAATTTAATTTTTTATATATTATTTAATAATAAATATTCGTAAAAATTTTATTTAAAATTTATGTATTCTTAGATATTTTAAATTAAAGTATATCTATTAAATATTTTATTTCCAAAATTTTTAAATTCATTAAATTATACTAATTATAAATATCAGTAATAATTAGTGTTAAATAACATGCAACAAAAAAATATGAAATAAAAATAAAAACTAATTTTTATTACTTTTATAAAAATTAAAAAAGTTAAAATCATAAAAAGGTAAAAACTTAAACAAATAAATTTTTTTACTCAATACAAAAATAAAAGCTAAAATTAAAAAAAAAACAGAGAAAATAAAAAAAATAGGCCAAAAGCTCGAGGTGGGTGAGCTATTCATCTATCATGCACCCACAGCCAAGTTTCTCTGTCATCTGCAGAAAGAGACTATTCTTTTTTCTTCTTCTTCTTCTTCTTCTTCTTCTGCATTCTAATTGAATGATCGCACCTTCATGGCTATTGCATGTCTTTTGATCTATCATCATC
>JANZXR010000003.1:536299-592468 GCA_027575705.1 Erythroxylum echinodendron
CACCCACAGCCAAGTTTCTTTCTTTCTGTCATCTGCAGAAAGAGACTATTCTTTTTACTCATTCTTCTTCTTCTTCTGCATTCTAATTGAATGATCGCACCTTCATGGCTATTGCATGTCTTTTGATCTATCATCATCAGTATATGACGTGAAAACACTACGAAATGGGAGTGGAAAATGTACATATATTGTCACTTTCCAGCTTCGCAAGTAGCTTAGCTTCCTCGTGCACTTACGGTGGACAAGTTCCAATCTTCCTCTTTGTTTTTGAATAATTGGGGAAGGTGCAAACTAGCCCAACTTGAACTCTAACCAAAGTTTCTTTTCTGTTTCTGTCATTTTCTCGTCGACAAAACATTAGCATGGCTGACAAGTAACAGTACAGTTGCAGTGCAGAGACTTACACTTTTAATATGCATGATTTGGACAGTGCTTGTTTCATCAAGTTTCGTTTGCAAAATTAAATTGATAGATTTGATCTAACTTGATCGATATTGGAATCTAACGACCAGCGTGAGAACTCCTAATTGATCAAACTTGAAAAAAAATTTGTTAAGTGACTCGTCACCTTTCTGATCAATCACATAATTCATCTTTTTTCATATCAAATTGCAGAAGTCTTAATCAATGTGGAAGTAAGAAAAACACAAGAAATTTGATTATTATTGTCCACTTAATAATTCAGAATAGCTTAAACTAAAATCTTAAAACATAGTCAAACTTGACAATCTAGCAACCCCAAATCTGCCAAACTCTTAGGCTAGTAAATTCCCAATTACCATAAGAAGAAAAGCAATCATTCCTAAAACAGTCAAGCTTCCTTCTTCTTCTGCAGATTGGTCAGGCTCTTCTTTGGCATGATCATTTGCGTTCATATGATCGAAGCCATAATTGGGAGGTCACAGTCCCTGATAGTTTTTGGTTCAGGAAGTTTTGGCGACGGAGGTTTTTCCTACACTTCACCGTCTTGCTTCTGCAACTCAAACTCCTCATGGCCTTCCAGGCTGATAGGTTTGTACCAATTTGCACAAAACAAGTATATCACGAAATCAAATCCTGTCAGGATTGCAATTAGGAAGTAAAACCTGTCCATATGGCCCATGTTCAAGTCCTCAGGTATCCATCCAGGATTGTTACCTCTTGCTGTGATCCCCATAACCATGTTAACCAGCAAGCTGCTGACATAGTTTCCTAGAGATATGGAAGCCATGCAAAGAGAGCTTCCAAAGCTCTTGATCCCATCAGGAGCTTGCCCATTAAAGAACTCCAGCTGTCCAACGTACATGAAAACTTCTGATGCTCCAACAAGGACATACTGCGGAATCTGCCAGAATATGCTCAAAGTGCTGATCTTTTGGCCTGGAATGACACGTTTGAGCCTCTCAATCTCTGTGGCACCAGCTGCAAGCATTGCAAGCATACCAATAACGAGTCCTATCCCCATTCTTTGAAGTTCCGTCAAGCCTTTTGGATTACCACTTAGTTTTCCAGCTAAAGGGACAAGGATCTGGCGATAAATTCCTGTGAAGATTAGGACACTGCAGATGTCAAAAGCTGACATGCTAGCAGCTGGAAGATGGAACTTTCCAAACTTGGAATTCATGACAGCTCCTTGCTCCACAAAGAGAGAAGCCATTTGAGTGAAGACAACAGAGTAAATTATAGTGCATAGCCAAATTGGTAACATTTTTAGGACACATTTGGCTTCCTCTACTTGTGTTACAGTGCATAGCCTCCATGGATCTGTTGGCCCTGAAGGATCATCCTTTAGTATTGTAGCTGCCTTGTCCAAGAACCTATCAAAACATTAGAAAAAACAATTAAAACCATGAATTTACTGTGAAGGAATGCTTAAAGATTATCAGATAAACCTTTCTAAAACATTCTAACTAAAAAAAATTCCAAATGATGCAAAATTGGAAGTAGGCTGCACTCAGAATTTATCATTATCAGGAAATGAGTTGTATCAGAATTACAAATACTCACTCAAATTCATTGCTGTGGAGAATCTTCCTACTTCCTTTGATTGCAGATTCAGTTCCTTCTAGTTCATACAGTTCATCAGCTATAGCTGGGATCACATCCCATTTCCTTGCTGCAGCCACAAAAACCTGAGCAACTCGCGGTATGGGATTCCCGCACGGTTTTATGTACCGGTATCCCGGCATCCCCAACAGAAAGGACAATAGAGCTATGACCGCAGATCCTAGTGACACCAGGAATCCTAGTGTCCATTGACCTGAATCCTCATAATAGACCAATATGGTGTTTGAGAATAGAGATCCAGCATTGAGTGAGAAGTAAAAGTAGCAGAAAAAAGCCCCCTTTGCGCTTCTCTGTTTTGGTTTCGATTCATCAAATTGGTCTGCTCCAAATGTTGCTATAGTTGGTTGGTGCCCTCCATATCCAAAAGCTACCAAATATATTGCTAAGTAGAAGATAGCTACACCCATTGGTGATGCAACTTGGCAAGCATTTAGTCCATCACCACAGCCTGCTGGTTTTATCAACAAAAGTCCCGATGACAGTGACAAAAGCACCAAACCCTGATGAACATACAAAACTGTTAGCTAATATACATAGAAAATTACCTGAGAAATAGTTAAAATCCAATTTGGATCTGCTATGATCATTACCAGCACAAATATCAACTGAAAGACTGCACAGGTCAAGAACCGACCCCAATATGAATCACTAAGGAAAGCTCCAATTAGAGAGCACAGATAGACTGTACCAGTCCATTTGCTAACGCTATTGGCAGCATTGGCATTGTCTTGTCCAAGCACCCTGGTTAAGAACAAAACCAGATTGACCCCAACTCCAAAGAAAGCTAGTGTTGCCAGGCCTTGGTTTGCTGCAGAAAATTGACAGACAAAGAAAGAATCAGGGATCAAGGTGCCTGTTTTAACAAGGAAGCTTAGGTAAGTTTGCAATGAGTTTCACGTTTCTTTACCTAAGCATAGGCTTGCAGCTTTCCATCCCCCTGAGCTTTTCCAGGTGATGAGGGTACACTTATTTCCATGGAGTTCCTTTTCAGACTCAATAGTTTCTTCGCGCACCTGCTTTTATGAACAAAGCAACTATATTACTGAGCAATCATTTCCAAATTCTCATAGCAGGAAATGGCAAATTCCTGCTTAATTCAAGGTTTCTACAGTTAGCTGCTGGATTATCTGATTCACCTTCAGGACTAAACCTTGGACACCTCATTCACAAGGTGGTAGCTTGGGTACTTGAAATGGTATGGAGGATTTTTTGATAATTTTTTTGGGAAAAAAAAAACTTTCATAAAAATCTCAAAACAATAAAACTATGCTGCTACAAAAAAAGAAAAAAGATTGAACAGAAGACAAGAAAAGTTTCCACGAGCGTTGCAGGAAGCAGACAAGGCCAAGGAAAGAAATCAGATTCAGATTACATGTGGCCCTCAACTCCAACAACTAGACATCTTGATTGGTGCCTTGGTGGCTTATTCATTTGGAGAGATTCATATAATTTTTTTAGAGTAAAAGTTTTAGTTACAGAACTCGAACTTCAGTCATTTGAGATTGAAATTGAAAGGATACTCTTTAACATAATTGAAGAACTTTGCTAACCTTCATGGCAACCTCAGTGGAAGTGTTGAGGGAATCCATAGCGGAGATTGAAGATTTCTTCTGCAAAATACAGAAGTTGGTCAGATTTTAAGTGATGAAAAACTTTGAACGTGGAAGAAAAGAAAACTATTGAAGATGCTCTTGCATGCATTATTACTATGAAAAACATAAGTTAGCTAAAGCTTTAAATCACTCACAAGGAATTGAAACAAGTTATAAGAAGCAAAGAAGAGAAGGAGGTTATAGAAAACCTTGTGAAATGTGGATGCAAGAAGAGTCCAATATATAGGAAAAACTCTCCTGAGATAGATTGGAACTAGGAGAGGTAAGGAAAGGTGTCATTTTCTGGTCTGACCTATTCTGTCATTGCCACTCAAGAAAAATATTGGTGGATCTTCAAGGAGAGCCTGTTAGAAGAGTATGTGGCACAAACACTGTCATTTATTCCATGAAATGATGGATGGCCAGTGGGATATAATTTTCATGTGAAAATGATGGAGGCCTCCAAATTCCTACATATCTTTTCCGTTTCTTCTTTTCTTTTATCAGTTCTTGTTCTGATAATCTCTCTTCAATATCAACTTTTAGTTTATGACCTCACATGTTAATATTGACCATAAGTTTCAAATAATGAAGTCACCATGCACAAGTAGCAGTCATGAACAGTAATTGGTAGCAAATCCAAATGACAATTCTTGTCCTCTTGTTGACGTCACAGATCTTAACTTTTTGGCAGGAACGCATGTTCAATTCTTCAAGCTAACCCCAACAACAAATTGGTATAACAGGTAAGTTTTTACTGCTTGCTAGAGATCAAATCATAGTATATAATAATTTTCCATTACGGGATCGATTAGATCGCCGATAATCGGTGACTTTCAGTGATCATCACTATCAAATAAGGAAAAGGAACAGAGAAATGGAGAAAGAAACAATATATGCCTCTTAGCTAAGAGTAAGGATGAGATCTTTAAAGGGAAAATCATTGCCATGTTCATAGTTTGACATAGATATAAAAAAGATGAGTACAGAAAATTTCAGGATTTTCTCAGCAGGTGAGAAAACTGATCATCAATTGTTTTTCCTGTAAAGATCTCATCTTTACTCTTAGCTGACAGGCATATATAGTTTCTTTCTCCATTTCTCTAAAAAGATGAGTACAGAAAATTTCAGGATTTTCTCAGCAGGGGAGAAAACTGATAATCAATTGTTCTTATAAGTCAAGAGAAATATCAGCAACCTTCGTGTTACTCAATGTAATAGAACACGTTTAAGAAATTTGCATACGGTATCTGCAGAAAGTCAACCATGAGAAATATTCCAATCTTGTCAGTAAATCCAATAGTCAAGAAAAAATCCTTTTTCTGTTTGGATGCATAGAAAACAGAGAAAATCCAACTGACACCCAATTTCGGCCAGAAGATGTGTAGTGTGCAAAATTCACCAAAAAGTCTTTAAAACTGTAAGCATTTCTACTTCAGGCCTACTGTTAACTGTTCTTTTCAATAAATTTACACAAGACAGACTGGAAAAAGGAAAAACTCTACTCAATCTTCATGGTAATTGCAGCAAGCAAGCTAGTTGCAGCAGTAATCAGGAAGATGATTATGAAGCAATTACCATCTGATTGTAGCCGAAGCAATCAAACGTGAAACCATAAGATATTCCAAAACTTTTTTATCCAGTTACCTTTATTACATGACACAATTCACATAGTTGTCAGAGGAAGTAACATTGAATCATACCCTTAAACATGCTATTTCTAAGCTAACTGTGTCTTCCTTGATCTTTCCTGAAAACGGAAATTAACAACACTGCAAGTTTTGTTGTTATTAGTGGAAGCATGATCAGATTCTACATTTTCTTCTGTGATCTTAAGTTTTCCAGACTTGGAAATGTACAGAAACAAAATGAGGCAGATCATTTTCAACTGCTTTCTACTTGCCCGCCACCACAAAATTTTACACTGGAATTCTGACATGACATGAAATGGACAAGACAACATTACATTAGTTGCAGTGATTAATTATGTCTTCAGATATTTGCAGATGGATTTTATCCTGAAACAATTGAAAGATGCCAAGTGCAAATTTCCAAAGCAAACTTGGAAACTTCTACGTGCAGTAATCGAATTGTTCCTATCATAAATTCCCACCTCAAGCATGTAAATATTCCTATAGGATTTGGCTCTCTAGGCTTTGCATCCCATAAAATCTAGTAAACCTATGACAAGTTCGCTCCATGAAACCTATTGTATTCTTATATTTTTAACTTTTTTTAATTTCCATTCTTATTATTTAAAAAATTCCACTTTTTTCTTCTATGTGATATTAAAATTATCCGTGTAATATTAAAGGATATATATATTTATAAAAAAATACCATTTATGGTAAATAATAACCGAATGAAACAAAAAAAGTACCACGATATTTAAAAATTGTAAATAATAATTTTTTAAAATATAATGATTGAAATAAAAATTAAATCGAAATTACAAACTTAAAGTGATTGTAATCAACATAAGATGAATGTCCTTAACCTCTTACTAGGGGATGTGGTTGCAAGCACAGCGAAGTCTTTTGAAGCAACAGACAGTATGAGTGACAAGAAAGCAGCTCCAAGGTAAACAGTTTCACTAAACTCCGGTGACGGAGAAGAGCGCGTGTCAATGACCTGAGCACGAAAACTGAGCCAGAAAAATACAGTACCAGTCACCGGAAAATTCGAAAACCCGTTGAACCCTTTTGTCATTGACGTTAGAAGAATGGATCAAAGCTAACAAAAGTCCCTGTCCCTGTCCTTGTTCCTGTCTGTCTCTCTGATAAGATATATCAGAACAATATGTTCTCCAGTTTCATGTCACACTGCGAAAACTCTAGTGTAATATCCAATAAAAATTCCAGCCCTTGAAGAAGATGGAGCATCACAATGAACATGTATTTATGTGTGTGTGTATGTATCTGCAGATCGGTAGGGAGTGAGCTGGTATCGAGAATCGAAGTAGTCCACAAAGTCATGAAGTTACAGTTAGGATTGTAACAAATTCCCACGTAAAGCTCCTGAAACTACTGCTTATTCATCTCAACTTGCAACACTTTTACATTGGTATAACGAGTCTTTAGTTAGAACTTATTTTTTTGTTAGATAAAATATTTTTTTTTTTTTTGGTTTTTGTTATATGTGATTGATCGATTGTAGGGCTATATTTAGTTCCGAAACTCGTGTAAAATATGGTTGATAAGTAATTTACTTTTATCAGTAATTGGGTTGATAAGTATTGTTATCTTTATACGGCGGTCGAGTCGGTGGAGTGGGAAGTATGGGGCCAAAAAGTCCTGTATTAGAATTTTCCTATTTAGACTCTTTCAATCGAGTTTGTCTTATAGAATTTATCTAGTGCGGAATATCCGGTTGGCGTGATTTGCAAACTATTGCATAAATCTAAAGATTTATTAAGTGCGCATCTAAATAATAGTAAATGCGGTTCCTCTGTTCTTAAAAGAAACTTTATAAGACATACAACAAATTCTAAGAAAAGGGGGAATACATGTCCAAGCTCTCCATGCTAAGTAATGTAAGATATTAATATGGACTTAGAAAAGGGCAAAATACGTATAAGGTATTAAAATATTTTTTTTCTAATTTTAAATTTTTTGAAAAATTATCTAAATTTCAGTTTATTTTAGAAATACCCTTATCTTGTTTTTCAGTTAGAAAATAACGATGGAACAAACTGAGTATTAATATCATAAGTGAACTAATTAAATTTCACTAATATATTAACTTTTAAATTTGACTTGAGCTGATTAAACTCGCCTTGAATCTATAATTGAAGATAATTATAAAAAATATTAGTTTGAATTTGAATTTAGTTAGTTCGGTTTGTGTTCAAGAAATAAGTTGGATCTATGTGTAAGTAACATTTTATTAATACAAATATAATATTTGTGCTACGTGTATTCTGTTATTTTTTTAATTCAAAGTTTAAAAGAAGTAGTTTTACTAAAAGATTGAAAATTAAAATAAGTCTTTTCGATAAATTTAAATATTAAAGAATTTTTTCAAATTTTATAATTAGACTATTAGAAAAATATGTATCTTATACTTTAAAACTAATTAAAAAAAGTGAACCATCCATTTAAAATTATGATTTTTTATGTAAAATATATGCTTAACAATTATATTATAAATTAAAAAAAAGTTGCTATTACCCATTCCAATTAATTAAAATGTTTTTAATTTTAACTGAGAACTTTTCCTTTTTCAGTAAACATGTGAAACCCTAGCTAAATTACTCTGTCATGCAACAAACTCAGGTTATTAGATTGCCTGTCAGGAATATATATATTATACATAGTAGTTGGAAACCACCTGCATATTCCATAATTGAGAAAAAACCTGAGAGAGTGTTTCAATAATTAGATAAATACTCTTTTTTTAACTAAATGGAAGCTGGTAGGAAACTTTCATCCTGACAGGAATGTTCAGAATTTGTTGCAATTCTCATATCAGAATGGCAAAAGGTAATTGTCTAAATATAGAACCATTTCAAGAATTTGTTCTAACTTGCTAACTTACTAGGTTTCAAGCTATTCCATTGCAGATAATTGAAGCAGTGAATCAGTTTCTAACTGAATCAGTTCATCTGCAAAACTCTGGACCCTTGACAAATAAAACGCCCTCCAAGCATTTCCATGTAACAGGAACTTTCTGATCATTGGCAATATTTTTACTGATATCCTTTTATTTTGGTTCTTTTGAACTTCTGGCTACTCTAGTTGTTTCTGAGCTTAATTGTTTCGACCATCATGGAAGAAGTTTCATCATCGAACATGATTTCCAATGTCAGTAAGGTGAATTTTGCAGAAGAAGTTTCTGATGAAAATGACAGCAACTACGGATTTCGCGCAAGCAAACGTCCTAGACTTGATAATGATAATGCCAATGTAGCGAAATTCAAAGGGGTTGTGCCTCAGCAAAATGGAAATTGGGGAGCTCAGATATATGCAAACCATCATCGGGTTTGGTTGGGAACATTCAAGTCTGAGAAGGAAGCTGCAATGGCTTATGACAGTGCTTCAATCAAGCTTAGAGGAGGAGATTCGTATAGAAATTTGCCATGGACGGACCGAAACATTAGAGAACCTAACTTTCAAGACCATTACACTACAGAAGCAATTCTGAGCATGATCAGAGATGGATCATATCAATCAAAGTTTGCAGATTTTATCAGGTTGCAATCAAAAAGAGAAGAAGATCACAATGGTGGGAGTTCCAGTCAGGAAAGGGTGATTGGTGATCATGGAAGATTTTCATGCGTACAGCTTTTTCAGAAAGAACTAACACCAAGTGATGTTGGCAAGCTTAACAGGCTTGTTATACCCAAGAAATTCGCCGTTAAGTACTTCCCTTTCATCTCCGAAGTTGTCCAAGACGATCGGATTAACGAAGCCATTGATGATCTAGAACTTGTATTCTATGACAGGCTAATGAAGATTTGGAAGTTCAGATACTGTTATTGGAAAAGCAGTCAAAGTTTTGTGTTCACAAGGGGTTGGAACAGGTATGTGAAGGAGAAGAAATTGAAGGAAAAGGACATCGTCTCATTCTACACATGTGTGTTTCAGGATAGCACACATCAAAGTCAACATTTTTCCATGATTGACATAACACCAAGCACTGATCAAGCTCACAATCCTGGCGAGGTTGATCAAATGGAGAAAATGCAGAAGGAATTGGGGTTGAGTTTGGGACAATGCATGAGAACCAAATTACAGAAAGAAGAGACACCATTGAAGCAATACAATGTAGTTCAGGAATTGGAGTCAAAAACCAACTTGGAAGAAACTGGATTAAAGCTCTTTGGTGTCAGAATCAAATGAATTGTTTGTTTCAATTAGGGTTTCAGTTACATGCATAAATTTCCACAAGTTTGAGCTCATAATCGTTGATTCGATACAATTTTTTTTTACGAGCTTTCATTAGACCTTTTGGCCTTCGATGTTAATGATTAATAAATTGCATGTTCAACCACACATGATTGGAGTCAGTGCTTTAGCACTCTTATCTCTTAATTAATGATCTCAAGTTCGAACCTTGGGAATGGAAAAATTTGTTTAATCAGCACTTTATCCCTTACGAGCTGATCCGATCCTAGCAGAGATTAGTTTGAATGTGAACGCCTTAAATGTGTCTTCTCATAGTTGGAACATTTCTAAGACATCTCGTGAGCTAACTAAAAATAAAAATAAATTGTTTGTTCAAGGATAAATTATTTGGAATCTCATTATTTTTTAACAAGTTATTAAATATATCATAATTTTCTATAAATTATAATTTATGAAAAATATATATTTAATATTTTATTGAAAGGCTATCAATAATAAAACTTAAAAGTGTTAATATAGATTTAACTATCATATTTATAATATTTTTTAAGATGGCCTACAAAATTTACTGATATTTGAACCTATATTTACTTTTATTTTTTATAATTTCCAATTCTTACAATAGTATAAAAGGAACTATTTTTTCATTTTTTTTTTCAAAATTTTACTAACAATACATTAAATTATTTTTAACATTTGCATAGCTTTTTAAAGTTTTTTTTACCTTTTGACCTGCACCTTGTTTTTATTTCTGTAACCTGCATCATTCGTATATTGTTTCATATGCATGTGGTCCATCGGAAACAACCTCTCTACTATATAGGGGTAAGGCTGCGTACTACTGGACCTCCTCAGACCCCACTTCATTATGAAATTTCGGACTGAGTGATGATGATGATGATGACTTATACAATTTTTAGGTCAAAATTATAATTATTGAATTCATTAGAGAGGTATAAGAACATAAAAACCAAAAGATTAAAGTTTTCATATCCATAATTTAGTATTGTACCAAAATAATCTTGTAGGAAACTAGAATTATATGATAAGGAAACAAATAGAGAAGATTAAATTTAAGTTAAGACATAAGACTTAAAGTTTAATTAAAAGATTCAATTGGTATTAAATTTTCATAAAATCGGTTAAAGATTGAATAAATTTAAAGAATTTAAAAATAAATAAAAAATTGTTCACACAAAATTTTAAATTTTAATTAAAAAATTGTTCTCACATAATTTTAAATTTTAATTAAAAAGACTGTTAAATAAAAATTAATTTATTTATTTTAGTTTATAAAAACTTATTAATTTACAAAAACTATCAATTTTTTTAAAAAATTATTAAACTAAATCAAATCAAAATTAATCAGTTCAAAATTTTTTGTTGGTAATGTGTAAATTATTTCTTAATTTTGGTTGGTGATTTGATAGTCTTTGAAGATTACCACTTTAATTAGAGGGAAAAAGTGGGATAAGGTTCAAAATCTTGATAAAGTAAACATAAGCATGAATTCATAAACCAAAATTAATCTTAATTTTGAATTCTTAATTATCATTAAATGTTGAATTTAATGATCATATTAGCATTTAAATTTTGATTAAAATATAGGTTTTTTTAAGTTTCAAAATCTTGATAGTTTAAAGAGGTTTATAAGACAAAATTAATCTTAATTTTGAATTCTTAAATATTATTAAATACTAAATTCAATTTTATATTTATCATTAATTTTCACTTAAATTTTGATTACGATGTAGAAATTTTTTAAGATTAAATATACTAAAACTTCTTATAAGTAAAATATTTATTTTGACACTTATATATTACATAAATCCCTTTATTCCCAATACATTATTATAAAGTTATGAATGAAAGAAAAACAATAAAATATAACATATAGAGACGTGTAATAGTTAATACAAAGAAGATAACTGATATTTTTTAAAATATAAAACCAATTAAAATCAAAATCCGATCTCCTGAAAAATAGTATAATTAATCTTACTTTTTCATTGGATGCGAAGAGTATCGGACATTGGAGTCATTTATATGGGAGATTTTTAATATGGATCTAGTGAGAGAACATATTTGTGGATTTTGATACCCATTTAACCTAAAATTTTAAGGCATTAAGTTTATGGATCATTTCCACTTATATGTCCTTCATTAGTTTCATTTCTTTCCAACGTAGGATTCATACTCACACTTAACTTCTCAACAATCTCCCCTCAAGTATGAATTTTCACATTAGACTCGAACATCCCCTTGAACAAAAGTCCTTTTCTTAATAGCTCGAGTATATAAGGCATTACCAAGAGCCCTTTTATTTTACTGATCAGGGTATATTAGGAGTCTCCTTGCTCTTTTTCGTAGGGAAGTAACCAGGGAATCCGACCATCGCTATAATTGTCCCTTGCCGAACTATCCGCTCTAATACCACCTGTGGGATATGAGGAGTCCACTATATGGGAGATTTTCAATATGAATCTAGTGAGAGAACATTCTCATAAGCTTTGACACCACACTTCAATTCAAAACTTTAAGGCATTAGATTTATAGGTCATTTCTACTTATATATCCTTCACTAGTTCCTTTTCTTTCTAACATGAGATTTCTACTCATATCTACCAAACTTATGTTTCATTTACTTCAAATAAAATAATAATAATCTTGTCATAGTGGACAATTAACAAATGAACAAACAAAGTTGGTCACCAAATTAGACTTTAACCAGAATCCAAGACCATAGACATTTCCAAATTTAGGATAAATTGATGAATAGATCCCAAGTCATTAAGGATAAAAATTGCAAATAACACCAGCTTAAGTTATGTCAAAACAAGTGATTATGCATGTGGATATGACAATCCAAGTATTGCTTTTTGTTGACTAATTTGTTTTTGTTATTATTAATAATATCTCATACCTAACAAGAAATGATAAGTTGGCTAGCCTCTCAACAAGCTCTTTGACTAATAAGTCTATGCTTTATTGGATTCCACTTCATTTCAATCCAATAAGTAAGGCTAACAATATTTTGATAAGTTGTAACTCAATTTGACATGATATTCTTTCACTGAATGTCTATTTCAAGTGTTAGACTTTCTCACTATTTTTTTAATTATTTGGAGAATTGTATGCATTGAATAAATTGTTAGGTATACGTTAAATTATATAATTTAAATAAATTAGTAGTTTACTTCATTTCAATAAATTTATCATTTTTTCGTTATTCGTTTTAATAATTTGAATTTTTTCTTAATATCAAAAGAAACATAATATATTTTCAAATATACGTAATATGTGATTCAAATAATTCGATAATTTCCGTTATTTTAATAATTTTAACATTTATTTGCCATCCATATCAATAATTTGGATTGATTTTTCGTGTGAGTTATTGAATTGGCTGACTTGCGAGTGTTGAGTATCCGAAACAGCCAAAAAAACAGCTATTGAATGATCACATTCAGTGATGAGGACTGTATATTTCTGATAAGTGCAAAATTTGAGGCTGTGAGTTCGTGAAACACCTCCTCCTTTTTCAAATGAAAGCTGGCTGGTGTGCCAATTCAAAGGCAATATGGTTGGTGTGATGTTGAAGATTACTTCTTATCTCGCACCATCACTTTCGATAAATAGTTGTATCGTAATAATTTATTTTAGTGTTTAATATTTTAAAATTTGAAAATTTTAACTTAAATTAAGTAAATACTGATATTTTAAAAGATTATATAAAATTTCTCCTTTGTTAACGTAATTTTTAAAATGTTTTTGACAAATATATAAATAACCATGTATTACTATCCCGAGTTTCTTGCACAGTTGCACAATTCTCTTATTTCAATTCTCTAAGGAAGAATTATCATTTCTTCATTCATCTTCCTTCTAAGAAAAAATGAGGATATCAATCTTATCGAGACTACTCATTTTTATTATTCATAGACATCTTTTGTTTGTTTTTGTTTTGTCAAAAAGATTACAGTCATTTTCTTAATCTAAATTTTCTTGACGTTTAGGATATGGTCGGTGTTACATGATCTTCATACCTTAATTGACCCTTTTCTTTTCTTTTTTTCATTTTGTTTCAATGAATATCTTAATATAAGATTATAAAAATATCCCACTAACAAAATTTTTATTATTAATTGGTTGAGAAAAGTTATACTTAAGTTTCATGGTTTATTAAAGTTTAAATATTCCATAAATATTTATTTATATAATCATGTTAACAAACATATACTATTCATGAAAATAATTTGGCCCTCAAAATCTAATAAGGTAGACTTCCAAATAGTTTCATAAATCATTGTGTGACCCTTAATTTTTCACCACCACACATATTGTTTCCCTCCAACAAAACATGTTCTTTTTGATATTGAAAAGCACCAATCAAGCAATTTAGATTAGCCTCCCCTCCCATTTGTCAAACAAATTTCCTACTCTTCTACAAATTGAAAAGAAAATTGTGCTTTGTTCACAAATCACAATTGCCATGCTTTAATTATGTATTGGATAGACTTTTTTTTTTGAAATGGAGGAATTCACAGTCGCTATCATTTAGATATGCATTGAGTAAACCTCTGGATTTACGCAATAACCTACAAATCACGCCAACCGGATATTCTGTATTAGGTAAGCCTTGTACGACAAGCTCGATCGAGAGAGTATAAGTAGGAGGATTTGAACACATAACCTTTTAACTCTATGTCCCCCCACTCCACCAACTCTATCACCCCTTAGCGGGCATGTTGGATAGACTCTCAATTCTCAAATGGATACTCCATAAAATAACTTAATTTAGGCTAAATATTTAAGGGATAATCAATTCTAAAGTATCTACTTTTTTTAGACTGTTTCAATCTAGTGTCAAATTTTTTAAAATACAATCGAGTAACTAGCTTTTTAAAACCTTAACAATTCAATTCAAAGCGTTAGTTTTGTTAATAATTTGTAATTTAACTAATACAATTTTGTTGTCCATAATATATGGGTGTACACAAACATGTCATAGATAATAAAGACTTTGATAGTCAAATTAACAAATTACTAATAAGATTAATATTTTAAATTGAACTATTAAGGTTTTAAAAGATTAGTCATTTAATTGAAAATTTTAAAAGCTCGAGCACTAAATTTAAAAAATCTACAAAAGTTAGGCAACTTATGATTGATTATAATGATTTAAATTAAGTGATATTGCTATAGTTTAATTAATTTTAAAAGAAATTCATAATATTTAAACTTTTATTAAAATAATAGTAGAATATACAAAGATGATATGAATTAAACAAATATTACTAATATAGACCTATCTCAACTCTTAAACGTGTTACGAATTAATTAGACCCAACATAATTTATTGATTTGAATTGATTAGGACATCTATTATCAATGTTTGATTATTATAGATATATTATTTATATCCTGTGTATTTTATTAATATTATTTTAATAAAAGTATGATAAAAAGAATTTTTAGAAAAAATTGAAAATGATAAAGAGTTGTATCAAAAGCATAATATCTCCAACAAGAAAATGAAGAATAGACTCAAATTGGGCTTCCAATATTGAATAAACTCTCTTATAGATGTCAATTAATTAGGTCGGGCTGAGCTAAGATGGTGACTGTGGCCTGGCCTATGATTTGATGGGCTAAAATGAAGTCCGATTTAGTCTAACCCGTAAAATTTTTCAAAGAAAAACTTTCAAAACGATATATTTTGGAAGTAATAATTAGGCTACACAGACGGATTCAAATTAGGCCTATTTTGACATCCTTAAATTCTCTTGATTCTGGAAAATCTTCAGGCAGCCGAACAAGAACAAACAGATGGGCTTCTTAGGACAGCAGATTCAAAGTGAATGGTTCAAACTTGAAATGTGGTCATAAAGATGTGGCAGTCCATTAAGTGATGAGAAATGGTGTTGAACATAACACCTAAGCCCAAGAATCACACTAATTTCACACCAGAATCCCACCAAGCCCACCTACCACTTTGTTTCTATTCCAATCTGCGTTTCTCTCCCTCTGTATCTCAACTGCTTGAAGAAATGCTAGGTGAGTGAGCCTGCCAAGTACCTGCGAGCAAACTGTTATTAGATTGCTTTTATTTTGGTTTCGATACTTACGAAGGCCGTAACTTTTGTAGTTTTATGTTAGTATAAAGTCTGCCAAAATAGTGAAAGTCCTCGATCTCATCGAAACCAACCAAGGACTTTGTGAGACTCGACCTTAAAAACCCGCTCTTTGGAAACCCATTTCTTATTCTCTCTGCCTTCCCTACACCACATTGGCTCTCTCTGTTCTGCAAAGGTAACAGTTTTTCTTGTCATTCTCTCCTGGTTATGCATAAAGCTTGCTTCTTTATTTCATTTCCCCTTTCTTTTTCTTGTTTTGTTTTAAGTATTGTGTGGATGTGAGCTGGATTTGTATCGTGATGTCCGTTTTTAGCTGATTGGTGCTTATGATTTGCTGGTTTCTAAGTGCTTTTGAGATTTACCTTTTTTCTTTGTTGATGATTGAAATGTAAATGAATGTTCTATAGATTCTTGTACTTCCTTAGTCTTTCGTTGTTACTTTTAGCTTAATTGGTATACACTGTTTTTTGGATGTTAACCATGTTAGCTTTTAAAATTGAAGCTTCTTGTCTGGTTGCTCGGTAGTTGGTGCTTTTATGGTTTAAGCGGATTTGATAAACTAAAGCTCATCTATTCTCTTGTTGTCGCGTTTTTGAATTATTTTGTGCTTTGAGGTAGCTGATTTGAAGTAGTTAGGGGCATCAAGTTTGGAGTTTTTCAACAAAGCTTCGATTTTTTCTACTAGCTGAAAGTTAGGAGCATGCCATCCTATGCCAAACTATTGGTTATAGAGCCTTTTTTTTCAGTATAGTCGGCACTGAATTCTGCAATTTTGGCGGAATTAATATGCATATGATTTTGCCAATATGGAGAACTTATGTAATTCATATGGCGTAGAGAGTAAATGTAATATATGTTGCAGGTATCTGTCTTCTTCTAGAAGATTAAAATTAGTCAAAATGACGACTGTTGCATGTTCTGGCTTGCAAATGACAAAAACAAGGCCCTGCATATCCTCTTCACACACGGTTGTGAAAGCAGGTGCTGCTATTCTTGGTGTTAAACCCAAAAAGGTGCCATGGGTTGGGCTTGGAAGTGTTTCTCATCTGTCATCTGCACTACCTTTCCAGAGGAATTTTATGTCATCTGGGTTTAAATCTAATAATGTTGCAACAAAGGCAATGGCAGAATCTAATGAGACTAAGCCAGTCTCTGGGTTGCCCATTGATTTGAGAGGTATTTTCCATTTAATGCTGTTTTCCACTTATTCTCATATTGCAAGGTTGACCAGAGTTGAGTTCGCATATTGAAATTTCATTGTATGGTAAAACTAGTATTACCTTGCCTTTCACCTACCATCTCTTTCCTTTGCGGCATCTGTTTTAATATCGTCAACTAAAACCTGATGGATAATATAGGTAAAAGGGCATTTATTGCTGGTGTGGCTGATGATAATGGGTATGGCTGGGCAATAGCAAAATCTCTTGCTGCTGCAGGTGCCGAAATTTTGGTTGGAACATGGGTGCCTGTAAGAATATCATCTTGCTCATCCTGTGAGAATTATTCAGTGACATGGAAATCCCTGTCGATGACTGAAAGCTTCCTTTTGTAGGCTTTAAACATCTTTGAGTCTAGCCTGCGACGGGGAAAGTTTGACGAATCACGAGTGTAAGATAGTGATTCTTTTGTCTATATTTCTATAGTGTGTTCATTGCATCTAATTAACATCAACTTTCATACTTCAGATTACCAGATGGTTCTTTGATGGAGATTGCCAAAGTGTACCCACTTGATGCTGTATTTGACAACCCAGAGGATGTACCTGAAGATGTAATGGAGAAAAAGATTCATTCTTGTATTCTATACATCTTCGGTTTGAGCCCAAATAAAATGTTTTGTTGTTTATTTGTTAGGTAAAAACGAATAAACGTTATGCTGGTTCAAGTAAGTGGACAGTTCAGGTATAGACTCAAACTTTATTTTACCTTACGATTCAATACAACATATAAACCAGGTGGCATTCCTGTTTGCCTACTGACTTTCTTATGTCTTGTAGGAGGTAGCTGAATCTGTGAAAGAGGATTTTGGAAGCATTGACATCCTTGTGCACTCACTTGCCAATGGGCCAGAGGTGTGAAATTAGTGAATATGAAACCCCTTAACCTGGTGTGCTATGGTTGCTCGTAATTGATGAAGAATAATCTCTTTTGTAGGTGAGTAAACCTCTTCTGGAGACATCAAGAAAAGGATATCTCGCTGCCATATCTGCTTCAAGTTACTCCTATGTTTCTTTGCTTAAACATTTTATTCCGATAATGAATCCAGGTACTACTTATCTCTGCTGAATTTCTCTGCATTTCAACCAGTCTTATGCATGGAAATCCGACTAAGACTGATACTGATGCAGGTGGTTCTTCAATTTCCCTAACTTACATTGCTTCTGAGAGGATAATACCAGGGTTCGTTTATCACATCTTTTGTCTTCTCCAAGTTACCTAACAGTAACTGTTCATTGGTGAAAATTCTTGTTTTTCTTTTTCGCATGCAGTTATGGTGGTGGTATGAGTTCTGCCAAAGCTGCACTTGAGAGTGACACACGAGTGAGTCTTGACTTCTGGCATTGATTTTCAAAAGCAGTGTATGCACATTGACTTTGTTAATCTCTTTGTGTTTTCCATTTTGTTTCCAGGTGCTTGCTTTTGAAGCGGGAAGGAGATACAAAATCAGAGTCAACACGATATCTGCCGGTACTTTGTGGATCAATTTCTCATCTTTCAACAGCATTCAGTTGACAATATACTGATCGAAGCTCTTGATCCTTGAATTAGAGCTTGTTGCAAAAATGCTCTTATGGGCAAATCCCATGCGTGAAATTACCCTGTGTTTCGGAGTCCTTTCTTGCATAACATGTGAAAACTCTTCCTTCTATGATTTTGAGAATTCGGTTTCTTGACGAGTTTTCTTTAGCATAACATGTGAAAACTCTTCCTTCTATGATTTTGAGAATTCGGTTTCTTGACTAGTTTTCTTTCTCAAACTGTCTATATATCGGTACCTAGTAAACCATGGATTGAATTTGCATATGATTTTCTTGAATTCAGACTAGTTCAAGGCCTGTGAATCAAAATGAAAGCAATATGCGGGAGTCCCACATATCAGTGCACACTAGTTTCCTTTATACAAGGAACTATAGCAGTTTAAGTTGCTAGGGTTCTTATTAAGATTACTGCAAATTTTTGCATCTCAATGTTTATGCACGTTTTGCCGCAAGCTAATTTCTTGTTTGCAGGTCCGCTGAGAAGTCGCGCTGCAAAAGCAATTGGATTTATTGATATGATGATTGACTATTCACTGCAAAATGCACCTCTTCAGAAAGAACTATCTTCAGGTGATTTCAATCATTCAACAGACTGCTCCTGCTTTAGTTATATGATTCTGTGTTTTTGCAAATTTCTGATGTTTACTAAGAGAGGAAATTGATGCTAACAGATGAGGTCGGTAACACTGCTGCGTTCTTAGCGTCACCTTTGGCTTCGGCAATTACCGGTGCTGTTATATATGTTGACAATGGTCTTAATGCAATGGGGGTAGGTGTTGATAGTCCAATCTTTAAAGATCTTGACATTCCAAAAGACAAGCACTAGATAGTTTCAGGCGTGTCAACAGACTCAAACTTGGATCGTGCACCATTTCTTCTGCAAGTGACTAGTCCGGCTTAATTGTCTTTTATATTCATGAGGATTCATCTTGTAGGAACAGATACTTAATGGTAGATGCATATCAAAAACATTTCTGCATATGAAAATTGACCTTTAATGGGTATACCATTTCGACCACAAACTATAAAGGTTTAAACTTTCCGTGTAGTTAGTCCTGAACTTGGGAGTACATTAAAATGGTAAAAGTTTCTGTATGAACAACATACACATATATACAGAAGCTCGAGTGATCATTGACTTTACAGTAGCATTGTAGTCTTGGAATATATCAACTGGCAGACTGCATTCAACTGCAGAATTAACAAGTGTAAGGTGCTTAAGTTAAATTTCACTAAGAACAAAAAGAGATGAATACTATGCCCATTACGGGATTCAACTACTACACATATACATAAAAAGGAACCTAGTAGTATAGATGTTGCATGCCTCCTCGAATGTTATCAGCTTATCACGCAAGCTCTTGATCATGTGATCTTGCGCTTGCACTTGCGGAGACGAGGACCTTCATCAGAAGAATCATCAACTTCAGGAGAGTCTTGTACAACTGATTCTTCATTAACAACCAGGCCACGGTTTCGAGATAGCTTTCTGATTGGTGTAGTAGCCCGATTTTCTTGGTTTCCATTAGCTGCTGGTTCCTCCTGACTACCTGCATCTGAACTCTGCCTGTGGGGCATCAGCTCCTCGCCATCACAAACCAAACCCTTCATTAACTGCAAATAAAGTGCGGACTAAGTATCACCAAGGCAAGGAAGGAATGTCATTTTAAAATAAAACTACTAAGTTTAACTCATAAGGTTGCAATGCGTGATAGAACATCGAAACACTTGAGAAGTCTATTTCCTTACCTCCCAATCCTTGTAATCAAATCTGAAAATGAAGTGCGTATATCTAGCTTCCCCTTTCTCTGGCGCATTCTTAGGTGCTGCATAAAAGAAAATGTTAATTAGAGATAAACCTAAAAGAACATATAACAAGCAAGACGGTGATGAAAATTCCAAAAAATGACTATTAGAATATCTTACAGACAAGATGAGATCCGTTTTCATCTACTTTAATCTGAACTCGCCCATCTCTGGCCAAAAAAGACAGCGCAAACAAATTCTCCACAGTCTGTGCAAAAGATTTCCTATTCAAGATCAAAATTTCAAGTTTGACACATCTCTTCTGGCTTAAGATCTGAAACATCTTCAGCATATTTTTAGTTGTATCTTTGTCCACAGGCGGCCCTGTGTCATTAACCTGGTAAATGTGAACCCCAAAATAGTTAGTACTCAATGATGGAGAAAAAAGGCGAAGTAAACTGAAATTAATCTTTTGCTATGTTTCAGAACTAATCACAATTTCCTAAACTTTGCATATACCACATGAACTCATTCTTTAATTTAACAAAGAAAAGGAGTAAAAGAATCCCAATTTTGCAGATACCTTTGATTTGACCAAGCTTTGAACCCTATTCTACTAATCTATAGGACCCCTAGTCCTTAGCTACTTTACAAATTCCCGCAATAGATACAACATACTATCAGTTGCATGCTTATATAAGATTGGTTAAACCTATTATGAGAACTTGACAAAATGCAATTGTTTTTGCTTAAAAAAGCAGATTGGATTATAAATTTTATCTGTGTTCCTAATAGTCCCTGTATACTGGCCACCTAAGCAGCATATCTTGCCTGTATTCCCACCACCATAAGAAGTTCTTATAATAATGAACATCAAAGATCAGCCAAAATGGAACATCACCTTTTCAGGATGAGCAATATTAGTTGGCTTTTCCCGTTTACTACGGACTACAGCCTTCCTATGTTTCAATTCTGTACTCATTGGTCCGACCCTGAACCAAACAACACAAAGAGAATATTAACCAAAAGAGAAACAAACTAGGTAGCTAAAAATAGAGTCACAGCCATGGTTAAAAGTTTAAACGTCAAAAAGCTCACATTGTGTTGAAGCCATTGCAACTCATAAAGATAGAAGAAACAGCAAGGCCAATATCTGCCCACTTGATTGAAACTTGGGGACCTTCTTCACCTTCTTGACCAAGAGGTGACTCCCCAAAACCAGTGAGCAAACTCCCAATAAAATCTGCCACTGATACACCTTCACCGGGCTGTGATCTTACTGATGATGCCAAAGCACTAGCTAAGTCCAGCAGTGTCTCTGCGTCTGCAACTTGTTCCCTCGGTTTCTGCACTGAAATCCCAACGTTGGGAAACAAGAAGATAAGAGTTTCAAGGTGCTTGTACGATGCAAATGTAGTGTATGCTCACTCTAAAGCTAAATTTTAACAAACAACCATTCTCTACTTTCCCCAAATCATCCTTCACCATCCAGATTCCACATCCAGCTTATCAATAAGCAAATTTGTCTACTTTTCTACTAGAATTTCAGTTTCTTAACAAAAGACAAAAACGAATTCTGCATAAATTGCAGTGAAGAAAACATAACTAACGAAAGAGCGCGTATACCTTTCTCATGCAAATCCTCCACTTCCTTAATTATAGACTTGAACCTTTCAGAGTCAACATTCATCAAATCCTCTCTTTTCTCTGGAAGACAAACAAAACAAAACAAAAATTAACCAAAAGCAAAAAACAAAAAGAAAACACCCCGAATTCAAGAAAACGAAGAAACACCAAAACAGTACCATTGATCTTATTATGCAGCACAAGGTACTCGGACCTAATGAGCCTCCGATCCCGTTCCGTTTGATCTTGGCCCCTAGTAGACCTTCCCACCACGGTTTCACCCTCCATTTCACCTGCGGTCGCGCCATTGTTGATTGGTCTCTTTCTGGGAACTTTCCCCATAATCCCCAAAAACCCAGAAACAGAAGATGGGAAACTTCAAACTTGAGCAAAGGTGTAATCTTTATGGTTCAAGAAGCGAAGCAAGCGACACTGGGAGAAAGTGAAAAGCCAACAGGTCGGTCAATGGAGGGAAAATCTACGGAATTTGAGGACAATGAGTTTTAGGGTTTTTATAGTACCCATTCGAGTCCAAATCTAATTGGCAATTGCCTTTCCCGCTCTACTCAAGTCAATTCTTCTTCTCTATTTAAATTTTAATACTTGTATTTAATAATTTTTGATAATTTATAATTACTAATTTTCAAATTTCTGAATGTATACAAAAATTGTTAAATTAGGTGATGATGTAATTATTATTTATACATTTTAATATATTAAATCTTGATTAATATAAATTATGAACTAATAATTTTATAATAATTAAGGATAAATTTTATCTTAAATTTAATCAAAATTTGATTTGCCAGCATATTTAAACCAATATTTTTAAAACCGAACTAGTTCGATCCTTTTAAGAATGAAAATTTTAAATTGACTAACTTTTCAATTCTGTTTCTAACTTTTCGGTTAAATTTCATTTAATAATCTTTGTTATTCAAAATCGATCAATTTATTAATTGATCGATTAGCTTTTATAAATTAATAATTTTTTATAATTAAAAATAAATCAATTCAATATCTTTTTAATTAAACTTTAAATTTTTATGAATAAAGATAGTTTTCTTCAACTATTTTTAAAATTTTTAAAATTTATTTAATTTTAACTAAATTTAAGACAGTACAATATTTATTGAACCTTTTAAGTTTTAAATTTTTTATTTTATTAATTAATTTAATATATTTAAGAATCGAAAGATTTACTCAACCCGATCGGTAATTAATAAATTTAATTTGAATCGACTAAATTTTGATCCTTTTGAAATACAAAGTTTGCAATTTTAATAAATTTATTTAATTTTTAAAATTTAAAAATATATTTAATTAATTCAATTCAAATTTTAATCCCACTGAAACCCGACGAAGGACATCATCTCGAGTCCGATACAAAATTTGGGCCCAAATCCTCACAACTCGATGCTGAATGACAATACTATTACTAATGATTTAGCCCATCTTATAAATGAAAAGTATGGGCAAATCTGTAATTAAATCGAAACTCGTACCAAAAGTTAATTATAAAAACGCAAGAGCGTGCCCAAAATTCGTGCTCTCTGCGAACAAATCAAAGTCAGAAGACTAAAATCGAAAAGGAAACATCAAAATATTCGGTAAATTCTGGAACGTAAATTTTGAGCAAAAACCCTAATTTGAAAATAACAAGAATTGGACATTCTGAAGGAACACATGAAGAATGTAATGATGATGACACGATGATGAAGAATCTGTGTTAGAGAGGGAGTGAAGGTGTTTTCATGGCGAGAAGAGAACATACTATTGATGACGACGATAAGGAGGCGCAGGGAGTTTCTTCCCGGGAGAGACAGTGGGGCGCCTTGGAGGAGCTGTTACTTGCTTGCGCTGTGAACCGGCACGGGATCGAGAGTTGGGAATCCGTGGCGGTGGAGGTGAAGGACAGGACGCCGAGTCTCGGCGGTCTCACTTCGGAGAACTGTATGGACAAGTTCAACGACCTCCAGCGACGGTACAACAATGGGAGTGATGGTGCTAACCGCTTGGTCGACGAGCTCCGGAGGATTCGCGTGGAGGAGCTGCGTCGGGAGGTTCAACAACGTGACGACTCGATCGTGTAGAAACTCGAAATCCGATTGGCTTCTCTGGTTTTGGTGAGATCTGAGAGAGTGAGGTTTTTGAAAGCTTTTATTAATGGTTTGTTTGTTTACAGGTCGCTGGAATTGAAAGTGAAGAGATTGAAAGAGGAAAGGGAGAGGAGCGTGAAGGGGGATATAGATCTGAAGGCGGAGAAAATTGACACTCCGACGACGATGATCGACGCCGGCGACGAGCGAGACGACCGGTCGTTTAATGAATCGAACTCGACGAGTCAACAACAAAAGGTTGAAACGACAACAAATAATGAAGCAAACGACATCGTAACATCGGAGGCGGTTATAAAACCGGAACCCGAATCAGACCCTACACGCCCCCAGTCCGAACCGGGGTGGTCGCATGATAACGGAGCAACGAGGGCCAGTCAGGCGGGTGGAGTTGGCGACTCGAACGAATTGGGCGAGTCTGTGGGAGAGTCAAAGCGGGAAGAGAAGGATAAAAACAGTGACGTGCAAAGCTCAGCTACCTTGTCGTTGAAGAAGAAGAAACGCGGTCGTAGAGCTGGCGGCGGCGGCGGCAGCAGCGCTGTGGTTGGGAGTAGTAGCGGTGATGAGGTGTCTCCCGCCACAAAGCGGGTTTCCGCCGTCAAATCTGAGCCGTTGATTAAGATCCTCAAGATCATCCGCTCTAATCCGCTCAGCTCAGCGTTTGAACGTCGGCTTTTGAGTCAGGTACTCCCTAATGTTTTTATTTAAATTTTAAATGGGGAAAATCTTAATTTCTGTTAACTAAAATTGAAACTTTAGTTCAATAGAAAATCTATTATTAGGTCTAACCCTTTATAGATTAGGACTCCTAATCCAATTTAAGGATTGAATTGAATGATTTTATCTTAATTTTAAAATTAAGAGGATACACATTAAAATTTATAAATATTATTTAAATCAAAATTTTTATTTAATTATAAATCAATAATTTATTATTTAATACTGGTTATTATGTATTTAATAAGCACTAACGACTATTTATTATATAATTTTGGAATCATGATAAGTTAGACTCGTTTTTATTTAGTTTCATTTCTTGAAATAATATTATTTTATTCAATTTTTAAAAACTTTTATTTTATTTTTAAATATTTTAAAATTAATATTATTTTTGAAAAGTAGTTTGATTAATTTAGCTCTCATTTCTGACCGCTATTTCATGCTTAAATTTATTCGAAATTTGATATTGACTCATTAAATTTTATTAATATATTTACATTTTTTATTATATTTTATTAAATTTTATTCATATATTTATATGAATCTTACATAAATATATAAATAATATTTAATAAATAAAATTATAATAGAATAAGTAGAACAGAACATTTGATGGGCTAAATTAGTTGCCATCTTGGTCAATGTAGGTTAAGAATGTAATTGGCATCGAGTCGGCCCAACGACAAGAGCCTTTAGTCTTGACTTCACGTGTTTCTAGGTCTTGAACAAATGAAATAAAAGCTCGCATGAAATTACGAACCATTAGGCCTAAGGAAAAACAGTCTTGTCCTATGTGGCGAATTGACCTTGCTTAAGAATTTTGGTATGTTATGCACATGATATATGCCAATGATTCCGTTATTAAGAATGAAATATTTGATGGGTTGTAGGTTGGCAAATTCAGGTTGGATTTAGTTTGAATCTGTTTGAGTCGATTTGATGTTATTTTAGTTTATAATTTTAGGTTTAAGCTTGCTTGGATTAAATTCAGTTTATATTTTTAATTCAATCGAAAAAATTATTATTCTTAACTATTTATTTTTATGATCTTTAATAATAATTATTATTAATAAATAAGAAAAATATTTTGTAATAATAATTAGATTGGTCTCGTAAATTTTTTTATTTATTTGTTAGTGATTAACGCTCCTGTCAATGACTGTAATGTTGTTCTTTTGAAGGAATCTGAAAGGTACAAAAACTTAGTCCGTCAGCACATTGATCTCCAAACTGTTCAACTAAGGCTTGACAAAGGAGCATACTCCAATGCCGTCGGGAAGTTCTTCAGAGATCTTCTCCTTTTGTTGAGCAATGCAATCGTTTTCTTTAGGAACTCACCGGAGCATCTTGCTGCTGTTGAGCTCCGATCTCTAGTGTTGAAGCAAAAGGCAGAGATGTTCCCGAAACTTGAAACCGGCAAGGAGGTCGTGAAAGTGGAACCTGAGCTGAAAACTGCCCAAGTTTCGAAACCTGCAATGGTTGTATGTACAGCAAAAGGTAATGTTAGAGCACAACCTGAGAATGTAAGTACAAAGGTGGATAAAAAGGAGGTGGTAGTTGAAGAAAGGCCGATGTTGAAGGAAGAGAAGATCGAAGCTGCACCTGTAGAGATCAAGGAAAAGGGTTTGAAGAAGAGGTCTAAAAAGAGGTCGGTATCGGTACCCGGTCGAAGAAGCTCGAGAACAGAGAGCAAGAGTAATGGGGAGATGCAGCATCAATATGGTGGTAATGAACTAAGTTCACATGACAATTTCAATGTGAAGGTGGAGAAGAAAGTTGATAACCAAAGGAAGAGACAAGGAGCCGCAAGTTTCTTGAAAAGAATGAAAAAGAATTCACCAAATAAACGGACACAAAATGATGATGATTCCTCAGAAGAAGAAGAGATCAAAGACAGGAAAGGGAAGCGAGATAGGAAGACAAGAGGAAGGGACAGAGATAAGGTAAGAGAAACAGTGACAAGGAGTTTGAGTTCGAGGGGAAGAGGTGTAAGAGAAGTGGTCGGAAAGAAGAAGAGAATCGGGCGGCCGCCAAAGAGGCAGGCGAAGCACGCACTGGAGGCGGGTGGTGAAAGGGGAAAGAGGGGAAGAGATGGTGTGGATGCTGAGGTGGGAGGTGGAGGGACTGGAAGAGGGAGGAAGAAGACAAGGAGGTGATGATGGTGGCTGTATTAATATGTAAATTATCTATTTTTTGTGAGCTTCTGATTTTCACCTGCCTTTGTTGGTCTCAAATGGCCAAGTATAATTAATAGAGAAGACAGGGAAAGATAAAAGGAGTTGTATTTGTCAATGTAAAATGCTTGTTGGAAGTAGGGGCGATACATCCGACTTGAGCTCGGGTTCAGTTTAATTCTGTTTAAAATTAATGAATTAAGTTTAGATTAATTAAAATTTGAGATATATTTGGGCCGAATTTTAAATAAAATAAAATATAAAATTGCTTATAAGTTTTCAACCAGACAAACCATACCTTAGAGAGTGAGACAGATGAAAAAGATAAAGAAATCAGAATCATTTTCCAAATATCATATAATGTTGGGGTTAAAATAAAATAGGATATTAGCATAATTTACACATTCAATCTTCAACTTCCATTGAAATAGAACTACAATAAACTAAGGCTACAACCACTGTTCAATATGAAATGAGCCATGGAGTGCGTCAAAATCTCAGGCCAGTCAGAAAATCATCATACATCAGTATCGGTAACAACCTAGGCATTATGTGTTGTGGCCTCTCTTCATGTTAGTCATGACATCCATGTCTACCCTCTCTTGCTAAATTGTTGCCTTCCACTACTCTTACCTATACCAACCATCTCAGCATACAGCCGTTTTTTGTTTTCGTCATCGATCCGGGTCCATCGATTGTCCGTGTGGAAAGGGCCGTTCTCCCTCATCTGCTTTTAATCCAAAAGACAAAAAAGAAAGCCAATTGCATTGTCTGTATCATCAATAAGGCCTTCTGGTGTTCTGTACTGGTTTTCTACTTCATCTCACAGATGCTTTCATGAACAAAATTTGCAGAGTTCATGAAACCAGATATAAAGGATAAAACCAAACTA
The DNA here is from genome assembly GCA_027575705.1 of Erythroxylum echinodendron. Taxonomy (NCBI): domain Eukaryota; kingdom Viridiplantae; phylum Streptophyta; class Magnoliopsida; order Malpighiales; family Erythroxylaceae; genus Erythroxylum; species Erythroxylum echinodendron. The sequence goes on from JANZXR010000003.1 coordinate 563,954, forward strand.
AACTGGGTGGACGACTTCCCGATAAAGAACATGAGATACATTGGGAAACATTCTAATACCTTAATGGACAAATTGTACACAGCAGGTTAAATTTGAACATCCCAACACTACAGTTAGATTATACAACATCCTTGCCGAAAGCAATACGCAGTATAAACATGGTTATGTGCAGTTAGCTATTACCACTTTCACCATCAGATGCATCTTCGAGCCTCGCAATTGCATCGACAAGTGCTTGCTCATGGTCCTGCATTATAGAGAAGATATAATGCCTTACAAAGGATGACAGTGTAAGATTATAAATACAATATGCTCGGTCCTTACTTTCAGCACTTTCTTTGCTTTCTCAATTTCTACAGGATCAGGTTGGCTTGCCCCAAAAACTTTTTCGACCTGTTCAAAGCTACCAAGGTCAGGGAGAAGCCACCTCATTTGCAGTATCAAAATGCTCTAGGTTCCAATTTACCTCCTTGATTAAAGTCTCAGTGTGAAGGATCTCAATAGCCCCGACTGCCTTTTTCCCGACACCATTTTGTGTAAGAGGGAGTTCCTTCTTGGATTGACCCTTAATGGTTCCTCTGCCTCTCCCTGCTCCAGCAGCAGCTCCACCTCGCATTATGGACTTCTTATTCCCACGGCCTAGACCTGGCCGACCACCTCTATGAACAAGGCCTGCCTCTTCAGCCTCCCACCTTATATCGTCTGGTGATATCTGCCATTAATCGATGTACACTTTCAGGAACAAATTTATATTACCACCTCTGTTCTCAAAGTAATGGTCAAACTAATGAAGCCTGGATTAGGTTAATGGAGAAATACTTGATCGAATAATGGCCTGGATCAAATAGATACACTCAAAATTAAAAAAAATAAAAAGAGAAAAATTCATCCCAATCACGGCAATTTACTAATATTGTCACATAAGCATGACGTACAATTCAAAATACATAATAAATATTTCTGATTAACAAACAAACAAAATTTAGAGTTGCAAGCAAAATACAAGAAGTCAACTTAGCAGAAGATCTTTAACCACAAATGCTTCAACCAGCAGTTATTTAACATGTTTAACAATGTTTAGAATTATAAATTTGCATCCAAAAAACCAAATGTAGAATTAACCATACACTACATAACCAATACTACCTCTTTGAGATTCACCCATTCCCACGTTTCGTCAGCTGTATTCATATCATAAACCAAAGCATGTCTTCCCTGTCAAGACATGGAAAGGATCATAGTATTATAAGCCCTATAATCACGAATATTACAGAGCCAACGGTAAAATGTACCTCAACTGCATTGTAATCAGTAATAACAGCCTCATAGAAATGGTTATCTTCAGGCCAACGAGTCCAAACTTTTCTGCCAATTAATAGATCATAACTTGTAGCCTCAGCAGGCTCATTGGCTGCAAAGGGACCTGAAGAACCGCGGTTAGCAACTGGGGTCCTTACTGTCAAACCCGGCATGGACTGCGTTGAAGAATCAATAAAAGGACAACAGTAATGACAACCAGAGAATTACATGTTAACTGCCAAAGAACTGCATGCATATTATTGACGATAAAAGATCATACAACTTACTGATTTCGGTTTCTTGTTCTTAGATGCCAAGGGAGGACCTCTTTTCAGCGCTGATGTGGATGGTTGCATTGATGGATGTAGTGCAGGAGAAGGGGCACCCATTGACAATGAAACGACTGACTGAGGTGTTTTCTGTTTCTTGCGTGATGCTGATACAGTAGGACTAGGTATAGGATCATGAGCTGGCCGAGCACTGCTTGGCATTCCACCTTGGACACCATTTGTCTTTCTCCATTCCCTAGAACCATAATTGATTACATTTTCCTTCTAAAAGTATCAACTGTAATCTATCAAAGTTTTGAGAAAACAATTCTGCACAGACCTTATTCTTCGGATAATATCATCTGCATTAACCCTGGATAAAAGCTCTCTGTGCTCCTCGTCTGATACTCTCAATTCTTTTCTTAACTCTGTAATTAGACTTTCTTTCTCCTGTAAAAGAAAAGTAGCAGCTTTCAGCCTCACATTATAGTAACTTATGCAAGGACAACATCCATAATAAGAAAAGTGAACAGATACCCAGGTGATGGCATCCGATTGAGCTTTAAAGGCCCGCAGAACTGAAGTGTATGCTTCTTGCTCAATGTTGTGGATTTGAGTCTCCATATCGCCATGCATCCTAGATAACGCAGCAGAACTGACGAGTGCAGATCTCCCATTTCCAGCGGCTCGTCCCCCGCTTTGGAATCTATTCCGGTGGGATGGTGGAAGGTCATCATCAGTTCCTGCAGATTAAATGGTCAAGAAGACCTAACTAAATACCTTCTACAAGGCAATTGAAGATGATCAAGATCATCCTCTAAAATCAGATACATTGTTACGGTTCCGAAACTGAGATCAAGTTACATGGCGATTACTTGCAAAATCAATCTGTAAACTTTGAGGAGATGAATGTTTATTTGATTTTCTTCCATTGTGACCTATGATGAATGAAGATATAGGCTCATTAAGAGAGAACCCAAAGATCTCTTGAATTCAGAATTTGAGATAAAATTTTCTTCTCCTTCTTTCCATTCCCACTTACAACTTTAATAAGATGAAAATAACCAACTCCTATACTACGGAAACCACTAGCCACTAAGTACATAAGTGGAGCCACTAAAACTTGATCAATGGGAAAATAACCGAATAATTAAAGCAGAATTAATAATATTTCAACTAAGCTACCCAGTCAACTATCTTCCCACTTTCATTCCACGTCTCTGATACACTTGGCCTTTGAAGAGCTTACCCTGGAAGTGGTTCGCGTGGCTGGTCATAACATACATGAAATAGATGACATGGCAAACACCATAATTAATCTAATGCCTAAACTTACAGAAACGAAATAAACATCATCAATGCTAACGTAAATAAACCATCTTGAAGAGAGATTAAATTAACAAACCACTGCTATCGGAGAGCCCAAACTCCATCTCAACTTTCCTCAAAATCAAGCCCTTGAATTAAACTGATCCCCTTTTGAAAGAACTATTCAAAGTGCAAATAAATCGATCAATTTTGTCCACGTACGAGCTGCTAGTACCTGATGACAAATTTTAAGAAAATGAGAAACACACAAACTTCTTTTCACATCATATGATATGCTTAAAGGGGATACTATTAAAGTAATTAAAGCTAAATTCATCAAAATCTAGTCTTAAATCATCAAATTGTTAGTCATAGTTAACTTACAAAAAACACGGACTAACAACTAGAAACAAACTAAGCTAAAATTCCACTGATAGACCCCATTGCACAAAATTAAGATACTAAAATCAATAATAATCGAAAAGGAAAGAGCCACTACGCTAACTAGGAAATACCAAGTAATTCACAAGCTCGGAACTCTAATCTTACCTTGGTGGAAAACGAAAAATAGCAGAAAAAAAAAAAAAAACTATAAGTCACTGAATTCGACCAAATTCCCAAAATAACGACCAGAACCAACCTTGTAGCAGCGAACAAGAACCAAAATAAGTTAACTAACGACAAAATTTTCAACTTTCCAAGCTTATCCAATTCCAAAACCTTAACACAAAAACGAAGTTAAAGAAAAAGAATAAAACCTTCAAGAAACACTCCAAATTTAAAGCTTCTAATTGATTTCAAGAATAACCCACTTCAATTAAGTCTCCAATTCTTCGAAAAACAGGTGAAATTCATCTTCAAACTCCAATCAAGCGAATGGTGATTGTGATAAACCTAAGATAAGCTTGATTCCTTTTCTTCCCCCTAACTATATCCCAATTATGAGTGATAGTTTAGAGCTTTTCGCGGATTGGGGAGTAGTTTCTTGTGACGAATTTGAGGATTGAAAAATAAGGGATTTCAAGAGTGAGAATTTGGATTGAACGATTGAGGAGAACAATAACGAGCGAGAAACAGAGGAAGAGAGGGAACGCGGACGTTAATTTTTTTAGTTTGTCGTTTTTTCTTTCAGTTCATAGTCGACTTTCAAGTCCGAACACAATTTGTTTTTCTCTTTTTTTTTAACTCAAAATAATAATAATTAATAATTAGAATAAATACTTATAAATACTTAAAAAAGAAATTAGTTGATGAATTAATTTCTTACTAAATTTTAATAAAAACCCATTTTTAATAAATTATTTTTTATTTATTCTAATATATAACAACGACAACACTAATTATATAAATTTCGCTTAGGCACAAATTTTAGGAATGTTTAGTAGTTCACAACTTTGCTCCTAATTAATAGATTTTTAAAATTTTATTAATTATTATTTATTATATAACAAAAATTAAAATTATAATATTTTAAATATTTTTTATTGTTTTTAATTTTAAATTTATATAATAATGAATGTTTTTTTCGTATAAATTGTGATTATTATTTATATGCGAAATATCTTAAAATTATTATTATTTCATATTAATTGTGATTATTATTTATTATTTTAATTTTTAAAGATATGGTTAAAAATATACAATATAACTGTACAATATGACAATAAATTATTTTGTAATTTTTAAAAAATTCAAAGACTGTTTCGTAAATTTAAAAAATTACTCGAAACAATATCTAGTATTGAATGGTATCGGTACAGTACTGTATCAAAACTCAATCCGACGTGGTATTTATAACATTACTTTTTACACCATAAATTTAGACAATAATCAATTTTATTTAAATTAATTTAAACTAAAATTATTTTTGAAAAATATTATTTTACACAAAAAGGAAAAAGAAAATCTCCAATTTTGTTAGAAAAAGAAAATATTTTCTCAAAAAAGCCTTTTACAATGCCACTTTCTCATTATTCTTTCCAAAAACCTTCGCTCTCTGTCTCTCTCCTCTCCTTCGAATTCCCATTATACCCCTTGTTTTCCCCCAAACCTCCACTGTGCCATCGCCGCAGCATGCGGCTTCCGCTCCAGTAACTCCCCCTCCTCCAGTGTCGACTTCTGTCTGAAATCCATGGAATCGCATTCGCGGGAAGCATCCTTCGAGTCGGTGACGCGCGATTTGAGGAACCAGAGCTTGGAATCCGCCGACGTTGACCTCGGTGAAGGAGAAAGTGATCTTAGGGTAAAGTTGAAAATTGAAGATCTTAACTGGGACCATTCCTTTGTTCGAGAACTTCCTGGTGATTCTATAACCAGTAATCTTCCTCGTGAGGTTTTTTTCACTTTCCATTTCTCTCTTCAATTTAATCATGTATTTCTTCTGATCGACTGTACATGTTGATTGGCTTATGTTTGTTAGACACTGAATTGGATTTATGAAGGCCATGAACTTACTTGGCAGTTTTGATGTGACTATCAGTTCTTTGTGTGAGTTTTAATGGCGCAAAAATGGTTAAAGTCAGTGTTCATGTGTTTCCCAGGTGTTGCATGCTTGCTACACCAAAGTTTCGCCCTCTGCTGAGGTCGAGAATCCTCAGCTTGTTGTGTGGTCGGAATCAGTTGCTGAGTTGCTTGATTTGGACCCTAAAGAGTGAGTCTTTCTCATGATATTTTGCTTCGTGGTGGCTTGCTAGTGGCATTTAGCTCCGAATTTTGTGAATTGATGCATAATTGATTTGACTCGTGGATTGATAACTGTAGTACGAACAGTAGGATGACTATCAAGGTAATTCAGATAACATTTGCTAGCCATTTTGCGACCATGGAATAGTTCATTTGTTCCGTTTTGTACATGGAGATATTCATTGAGTGTAGTCTTGAATATAAAGCTTTGAGGTTTGGAAAAGTTTTTCAAGCTTATGGAACTAACTAGCAATATATTTTATCGAACTGCAGATTTGAAAGATCAGATTTTCCCCTACTCTTTTCCGGGGCTTCTCCATTTGTTGGAGGGTAAGTCTTTTGACTCAACTCCACTATGTTGTGGCTCGTCAGACTGATGACCTAATCCATTCCTTTCTATTTTTTCAGTTCTGTTCTTTTCATCTCTTATCGTCTTCTCTCTTGTAGGTTGTCTTATGCACAGTGTTATGGAGGACATCAATTTGGCATGTGGGCTGGGCAACTGGGGGATGGTCGGGCAATAACACTGGGTGAGATTCTGAATTCAAAGTCAGAAAGGTGGGAACTGCAACTTAAAGGTGCTGGGATGACCCCATATAGCCGATTTGCTGATGGCCTTGCAGTACTACGTAGTAGCATCAGGGAGTTCCTTTGCAGTGAAGCAATGCACTTTCTAGGGATTCCAACAACCCGAGCACTATGTCTTGTTACAACGGGGAAATATGTCTCCCGAGACATGTTCTATGAGTAAGTTGCAATAACTGAAGTAGTGATGTACATGCTGCAAGTGGAAAGCTTCACTGTTTATGCATTTCAGATTTTCCTAATTATCATTTTGGACCATTATGCATTTTCTTCATGTACCCTGAACTTTTGAAGATCTTTCTCTGCATTCATAGGGGATTCAAAGTTTCTTAAAAATCTTGAGAATAAATTCATTAGCGCAAACAACTGGGAGATACTAGTTTTGGTCTTTAGTTGCATTTTCAAACTTCCTACTTTTTCATTTTCCTGGGAATCTGTTATCTCATGGTTGATACTACCATTTTGGATTTTACAAGTATATTATGCTTCACTTGATCTCATAGATGTTGAAGGGAACTCTATCATGAAATGCTAAGAAATATGGTCAAAAAGTTTAATTGTGACAAACGAATTTAGGTTCTGCTTTTGAGATGCTCTCTGGTTTATGCTGACAATATTATCTTCTCATGCAGTGGCAACCCAAAAGAAGAGCCTGGTGCAGTTGTATGCAGAGTTGCACAATCTTTTCTTCGGTTTGGTTCATACCAAATACATGCCTCTAGAGGAAAAGATGACTTTGAGATTGTTCGTGTTCTGGCAGACTATGCCATTAAACATCATTTTCCTCATATTGAGAATATGACTAAAAGTGAGTGTGTATCTTTTAGTACGGGTCTTGAAAATGATTCAATCGTGGATCTAACCTCAAACAAATATGCAGGTAAGAATGAGGATGATGCAATAGTGTCTTAAGTCACGAAACTGCAATAAGGCATACTGGCTTATAAATATGATATGCAATAAAAGTACAGAATAAAGCAAAATAACTTTTGTGTCAATAGCTGCTTTTAGTAAATCCTCTAGCTGATTGCCGCGATTAACATATTTAAACTATCATTCTTATTGCATGTCTGTCTTTCATGTTTTATTGGTGTTGCAAAGACCGATTATTTTCCCATCACTGTTTGCTTAATGTTTCAGCTTGGGCAGTGGAGGTTGCTGAATGCACTGCTTCCTTGGTTGCATGTTGGCAGGGTGTTGGTTTTAACCACGGTGTGCTGAACACTGACAACATGAGCATATTGGGTCTCACCATTGACTATGGCCCTTTTGGGTTTTTAGATGCTTTCGATCCAAGTTATACTCCAAATACTACAGATCTTCCTGGTAGAAGATACTGTTTCGCAAATCAGCCAGATATTTGCTTATGGAATATTGCACAGTTCGTATCTACTCTATCAACAGTTCAGTTGATAAATGATAAAGAGGCAAATTATGCAATGGAAAGGTACTGTAACCTCAACATGTAAGAGAGTTTTGGTGAGTTGCAGTTTTTTCTGAAGCTGATATTTCTTGAATTTTACAGGTATGGAACCAAATTCATGGATGAGTATCAAGCTATAATGACCAGAAAGCTAGGGCTTCCCAAGTACAATAAAGAGTTGATAAGTAAACTCCTTAATAACATGGCCGTAGATAAAGTTGATTACACAAATTTCTTCCGATCACTTTCGAATATCAAGACAGATCCAAACATTTCACCAGAAGACTTGCTGGTTACTCTGAAGGCTGTTCTGTTAGATATAGGTCAGGAGCGCAAAGAGGCATGGCTCAGCTGGCTGCAATCATACGTTAAGGAGGTACTGAAGTATTATTCTATAGCGTATACCAGTTTTATCTCTATTAGGCTTCATAGACAGATATTTAAATTGTATTTCTGTTTCTGGATCTTTCCATTTCAATTTTATTGCAAGCCACCTCCTATACAAGCTGAACGTCCCCGCTAGCTGGAAAATTGAAAAGCCAGAAAGAGATAAAACTTGGTCATGAAATGGAACACAGAGGAAAGATGATACAATCTATTTCATCCTAGTTTTTGTTGTCTAATCTCATTCTTTTCTGTTTCGGAAGCTGGGTGCTAGTGACAAGTCAGATGAACATAGAAAAGCCCAAATGGATTCAGTAAACCCGAAATATGTGCTCCGGAACTACTTGTGCCAAACTGCCATTGATGCAGCTGAAATGGGTGACTTCGGAGAAGTTAGACGGCTGCTTAAATTGATCAAGCGGCCTTTTGACGAGCAGTCAGGAATGGAAAAGTATGCTCGTCTGCCGCCAGCCTGGGCTTATCGGCCAGGCGTTTGCATGCTTTCTTGTTCTTCCTAGAGTTGGCTTCAGTTACAGATAATACCCCCGGAGCAAAGCTTGTTGTATATACAGCTAAAGTCATGTTCTTCAAATCTGTAGACTGTACAATGCAGAACATGTATACCTCTCTGTTCCCTTATCCTCTTTTATGGCTACAGTGGGAGCATTTTTTTTCATTGTTCTTTAGCATTACAAACCTATACAGAATGTCCTTTTCAATTTATGAACAACTTGGTTGAGAATATACAATTATAGAAGCTGGTCTTTGTTGCTTGCTGGTAATTTTCTTACCTTACATTGGTTATAGTACATTGATGAATGAGAGAAACAAAGAATTGTATTGTCCCGAGGGTCGGTTCGATCAGTCTTTCGAGCTGGAGTTTAGTCCAAGGCTATGTTTAGTTAGGAGTTGATTAATAGGATAAAATAGAATGTCATTATTTTATTGTTTAGAAGGAGAGTTTAAAATAGAATGAGATGAAATGAGATAGAAAGGGAAGGTTTTGTATTACATCTTATTGTATCTTAAACAATAAAAATGAGAAACTTTCGATTTGAGAATTTTAGGATGAAATGTAAAATGATAAATAACTTTTTATTGTATTACATTATAAATTCTTCTTTTAAATAATATTTTACTATATTATGTTATAAAATTTTCTATTCCTCTTAAATAATAATTTTCTAATATTATATCAATTTTTATTTTATTCTATTATAAACTATTCTATTTTATTTCATTTTATTAAAAATTTTACGTTAATCAAACATAGTCTAATTTTAAATTCGATCAAATTAATTTTTTAGAATGAATCTACATTCAAGTAATTTATAGATTATGCCTGATTTTCATAATTTGATTAAGACGACAATTGAGCCAACGAAACAACGTATCTAGGCATGGCAATGGGGGCTCAGTTCGCTCGATCCATTTTTAGCCCGAATTTAGCAGGCTATAAGTATACCACGGGTTGACCATGGTCTGTGCGAACAAGGCCAAACGGCGTCATTTTATCTAAAACGACGCTGTTTTTTATTTTTTTAATTAAAAAAATATAAACGAGTCGGATTTGATGCCACCCATCTGTGACTTACTAAGCTCGACTCAGGCCTGACCTGACCCATTAACATCCTTAAAAGTATCGGAGGAATTTTTGAAATGCCATCATTTTAAGTAATAGATTTCTTGTTATGATTATTATGTTCCTACTTTGTTATATATCATCTTATCCGCACGTTTATATACAGCTCAAAAAAATTGTGTGAATAAGACAACATGAATCAGAGCATTTTTATTGACGGGACTTAATATCTCGTCTTTAAAATAAATATTTATTCACTTCAGTTTTTAAATGTAATCACATGTTTAAATTTACGGTGAACAATTAAGGATTGAAAAAAGTGTAATGCTACTGTAAAAATTAATAAATAAAAAGAGGGTTGTAGTTAAAAACTACTTCTGTAGTAAAAATTTTACATTCCATTAATAACCTTTACTATAAGTATTATTTTCCTCTTAATTAATATGATTAATAATATATTTTAATAAAATATTTTATTTACTAAATTTATTTTATTTATATTTTCTTATTTATAATTTTAAATTTATATAGTTAATAATATATTTTTTAATTATTTTTATAACAATTAATAGTTTATTAAATCAATAAGTTTTTAATTATTATTTTTTTTTTCAGCAACCGCGGTCGCAACCATAACCGCACTTGCCAAACATCTACTTTAACATTTTAACAATTATTAAAATAACAATTTCAAACACATAAATATTTATTAAATATTTACCATTTTAATAGATTAATTTCAACGAAATATCAGTCGCCACTATCCTCCCAGACTAAGCTTCTGCCTAAGTCTGCTCTGGACTGGCTTAGAACTTTAACTCGAGACAGTTCAAGGGCTGTAACTTTTGTACTTTAATGTTAGTATAAAGTTTGCAAAAGAGTGAAAACTGAAAAGCCTCGATCCCTTGAAACCTACCAAGGACTTTGTGAAACTAGACCTTAAAAACCCGTTCTTAGGATAAGCCAAAGCCCATTTCATATTCTCTCTGCCTTCCCACATTGGCTCTCTCTGTTTTGCAAAGGTAACATTTTTTTTCTTGTAATACTCTCCTGGTTATGCACAAAGCTTGCTTCTTTATTTCATTATCCCTTTCTTTTTTCTTGTTTTGTTTAAGATTTGTGTGAATATGAGCTGGATGTGTATCGTGATGTGGGATTTTAGCTAATTGGTGAAATATTTGCCTTTCATTTTCCCTTTCTTTTTCTTGTGGCAACTTAAAGAATTTTGTGAAAGATTGAAACTTTGTTAATCAACACTAATAATTCTCTTGTTTCTCTATAAATTTCGCATGTTTAATGTTAATAATCTTTGTTCATGCACCCTCTTCTTGAAATGCTAGTTATGGTACTGTTTAAATGCTCGGATTTTTGTCTTTAGTTTTAAATTGCCTAACTTTATTAATCACCACTAATAATTCCCTTGTCTCTTTGTAAACTTCGCATCTTTAATGTTATAATCTTTGTTCATGCACCCTCCTCTTCAAATGCTAGTTATGATACAATTTAAATGCTCGGATTTTTGTCTTGAGTTGTAAATTGTCCGCTTGGTCATGTAAGTAGACAGGTCTTTGGTTTCCGAAAGTGAAACTACAAGCTGCATCAACTAGGCCCAGAAAGATCTAGCTGTGAATATGTGGTCTTAAGTGATTTCCCATGAACTTGCAGCCGTTGTGAACTTGTGATGTTTAGTGGACAGTTTGGAGGGGTCATTTCGTGTTAAAATTCTTAGTGTTAAGTTTATTTTTCTTATTGGGTCCTGCTGTTGGGCTGAGACGAGAGCTTGTAGTTTTTGTGAGCGTCTTTATGGAGGTGAACACTTTAGTTAGAATAGATCTGAGGAACAGTAATGTGGTCAGGCTGTTTATCATTTTTCCATTAGAAGGATGATGAGATGTTGGATTTGGTGATGGTATATGTAGACGATCATTTTCCTGTGGGATATAATATACAATGGTTATTTGTGGCCTGTTTTGTGATTATAGGTAAAGAGATTGTCTTTCCCTTTAAGCATTCGATGTATTCATCTTCAAAATGATACACTATGGGCATGCCAAGATGAGTGACTGAATTATTTTGTGATCTGCAGAGATGAGATCTTCAAGGAGTCTTGAGGTATGGAAAATGGGAATTGTAAACTATTTGGAAGCCCTTAAGCTACAGGAAAATCTTGTCTCTCTTAGAAAAGCTCAGAAGATACCTGATACACTACTCTCTTTGCAACATCCGCCTACATATACCCTTGGAAAACGACGGACTGATCACAATTTATTGATCCCTGAATCTGAACTTAAATCATTGGGGGCGGAACTTTACTATACTCAAAGAGGAGGAGACATTACATACCATGGTCCCCATCAAGCCATCTTGTACCCCATTATTTCCCTTCGTGATATTGGACTTGGTGCCAGGAAATATGTGGAGAAACTTGAATTAACTATGATTGAGTTGTCTTCACTATATGGTGTAGAAGCTTGTGCTGGAAAAAAGGGTGAGACTGGGGTTTGGGTTGGAGATAAAAAGATTGGTGCAATAGGCGTACGTATATCATCTGGAATCACCTCTCATGGCTTGGCCTTTAACATTGATCCCGATCTAAACTATTTTAAGCATATTGTGCCTTGTGGGATAACAGACAAAGAAGTTACATCTTTAAGAAGGGAGACTGATACTCCACTTCCTTCTGAAGATGTAATTGATGAGCAGTTGATTTCTTGTTTTGCAAGATTGTTTGGTTTTACTACTATTGCATGGAAGGAAAATTGTTCACTGCCGTCTGATTGAAGGGAAAATTGATTAAAAGCTTCAATGTTCTGGAATTTTTGGTAAAATTAAAAACTCCTTTAGAGATCTGAGTATCATATGCCTGACAGGTGTGCCATGTTAGAATTGGACATTGTCGTGGATTCACTTGTCAAAATATGATCATTGAGATTGCTAGATCTTATTTTATGCACATGCAAGTTAATCCAGATAAGGATCTGAACAATCATAAGTTGTGAGACTCAAGCCACCTGAGGATGGTCTGTTTGTGCTTTGAATACAGTTTGACTTTCAAATCTGTGTTTGTCGCTTCCAGGATCATGGAAATACGCTATCTCCATGAAACACTGTTACACTAACTTGAACAAAAATCCCAGTTCCGGCGGCAATGGAAGAATCCTCTATTGATGAATATTGAGGATATAGGGGTTTATCCTTTTGTAACCGAGCTTCTTTAACTCGGAACATCTTTTCAGTAATCTCACTTAAAATCACAACAGAGTGAAGTCATGGGAATTCTGGAAAACAAATATCTCAATCCAACATGCAACCTGATTCAAGAAGTTTGAACTCAGCACTAAGTATTTTATCGGTCATTGCCTGCAGAAACATGTTTCCCTCACAGAAAGGAGCCACCTCTCAAATTTACTATGGGATCCAACCAAATGCAGTGGCTCCAACTGTGTATTTATTCAGATACAGATTTCAAGAGCTCATTCACTAGATCTTGGATATCTGATTTCCTTCTCTGAATGCGAATTGAATGATGAATATTTAATTGGTGATAGCTTGCTAAGATAAAATATATTTTCTTTTAACTTGAAAGCTTACTGATATAGTCGGGGAAGTGCATGTTTCGTATCATAAACTGAGGCTTTCAATTTGACATTGGGATTCAGCCCTTTTCTAATCTCATTAAACCAGATTGCCTTGACAGTTCTCAAACCAGTTAAAGCTAGTGGGCAGAAGAAGTTGATATCCTTACTTAGGCATGTGACTATTGGTCATCAAAGGCAAGCTTTAAGGGTATATGTGCTTGCAGCAATAGTGATCATGTGGTTGATGGTTTGGAAGAATTCAAAGTCAAACTAGTAGACTTCTGGATCTTGAAATCTTGAAGACAAAGATGGCATTCTCCTGGAAGATGGTTGATTTTTATCCTATGTAAAGTAGGTCTTCCAGCTAACTTTTGCTGTATCTAATCACCTTGTGACTTCTAGTTGAGATGAATCATCATCATTGTTCTGAACAATAGAGGACAGAAGATGGAGTGACTGATACTTGTCTCATGTGATACTAGTCACATGATATAGCTAGGTTTAATATTTGGTGCACAGCAAGGAAGTCAGAGAAGTACTAATACTCTATTAAGCTTCACATGAGCATCTGCTTCCGAGTCTCAACCTATTCAAGAACAAAATGGCATGCTTATTTGCTGTGGGACTGAGGCCCTTCATTGTTTTCTAATACCAGATTCTGTTATATGTCATAAGCAGTAGCCACCACAGTCACCCTCATGCATGCACTTTCAACTTGTAGGAAAAGACATGCTCCTGACTTAGCCTGAAAGCTTCTCTACTCGGCACTGTGTAGCATAAACAGCATGAGAACTGACTATAGAGCTCTGATAGCTACTTTTGCCTTCATCCTTGTTGTTATTCTCGTTTCTTCTCTATCCTTTTTCCACCATGAGGCAAAGATCCATTCAGGAGACAGAGTTCAACCTCGAAGATTGCTAGCTTCTGTATCCTCCCTGTCTTCAGCCGTACACAAGATAATTGGAGCCGGTCATGATCCCAAGAAAGCTGTTGAGACCAGTCTAAGAAAGGCACCGCGAAGCAATTCAAACCCAACTCAGAACAAGTAATATCGACATTGTTTCGTAGAAATCTTCGAAGGAAAGAGAAACTTTTCTGTTTCTAGATTTTTGTAGTTTTTCCTTCTCAAATGTCTCTGTTGTGGTAGGTGCAAGAATGGGATTTCTGAACAATCTTTTTTTCCACTTTTCTTTATATGATATGAATCTGTAATTCTTCAAAACATTATGAAAGACTTTGTCTTGGCATCAAGCTCTATAAACTTGAGGAAACATTTAACATCTTGTATGTAGGAAGGGTTTTCGTAATTTTCAGAGAGCGCCGGTTACCTATTGGTGATTCGCTGAAAACTCTCCAAGGTAGAGGGGGATTGCAGGAAAACTGGGTAGTGGAGTTCCTGGAACTGTATATACAGGGCTTCTACCATGAGACACAAGAACTCGTTGCCGTTTAAGAACTGGAAAAGAAGTTTTGAGCAGGAATTCAAAACTGAAATGACTGTCATCTGTGGAATGAATCACGAAAATCCGGTAGAACTTCTAGGATTCTGCAATTAATGGCAAAATTAAGCAATGGTTCTTTTGCCGAGTTCTGTCCTACTTGGAGATTCAAGGCCTCAGAGGTACAAAAGGATGTAATTTGTTTATGAAGACCAGGCCTCCTGTACCTCCATGAAAGAATGCAGAACATCCTTCCAGACGAATCTCTGACTGCCGGAATCTCTGAATTTGGACTAACCAAGCTTTTGAAGACAAACCAGATTCGAACTAACAGCCATCAGAAGGAACCAAAGGATGAATATTACCTGAATGGTTCAACCTCAGCAGGAACATTCCTGTTACTGTCAAAGTTCATGTGTAGAGTGTATCAGATTGCTTTCAGGAAGGAAAATTGCATCTGCTAGTGAAGAAAGGTGATGAGAATGCTAAGAGCGGAGCTGCTCAGGTCTCCATTCCTCCATAAATCCCTGAGTAACATAATTGAAGATGATCATTTGCTAATTTCGCAATGTACTTCTGAAAACTGCAACTTGATGTTCTGTAACTGTAAGAGATCAATGTTTCCAAGTTCTTAATAAGAACATTCTCTTGTCAATAATTTATTATTTATTAACATATACTTAAGCCATGAAAGTGACTTCAATTCTATGATAATTAACTAGGAGAGTGAGGTAAGGTCAAAGTATAGTCGCATAAATCACAACCATCGACTGTTTCTCATTTGTTAGCTTTCACTACAGTTAAATACCTCTCTCTCAGTGATGAACAATGTGAAGTAGAAATAGTTAACACTCTCCAGAATCCCCAAAGCAATAAGCTTTGACAGAGATTCTTTAGTTGAGACATTTGCCTTGAGATTTGTAGCTCACTATTTTCATGGGTGCAACAGTTCCCATGAAAAGATCGTGTCTTTTGTCGGAAGATAGCGACTTTTCTATTGATCAGATTGCTTTATGGCTTAAGAAGTTTCTAAAAGCAAGAGCACTAAGGTCGACTAGGCAAATTCATGCCCTGTTGGTCACTTCTGGGATTGGCTTAAACGTTTTGTCACTGGGGTCAAAGCTACTCGGTGTATATGCAAGTTGCGGGGAGATGAAATCTGGGATAAGGGTCTTTGAGAAAATCCAATACCCAAATGCATTTGCATTGAATTGGATGATTTTGGCCTCTGCATTCAACGGGGACTATAAAGACGCTATTGGGTACTTTTGTTTGATGCAGAAATCTATGCATATTTATAACAAGTTTACTTTCTCTATTGTGTTAAAAGCTTGTATTGGTTTGCTGGATGTGAAGAAAGGGAAGGAGGTTCATGCAATTGTTAAACAATTGGGTTTAGAGAATGATGTTTTTATGGCTAATGCTTTGGTTGACATGTATGGTAAATGTGGTTCTGTGTGTCATGCACGTAATGTATTTGATAGAATGGTGAAAAGAGATGTGACTTCTTGGACTTCAATGATCTGTGGGTATTGCATTGTGGGGAAGGTTGATCAAGCACTCATCTTTTTTGAGAGAATGAAGATGGATGGATTGGAACCAAACGATTTCACATGGAACACGATGATTGCTGGTTATGCTAGGAGGGGAGATAGTTATGAAGCATTTTCATTCTTGTCTAAAATGACAGGAGCTGGGCTGTTGCCAAATTTGGTCACTTGGAACACGATGATCTCAGGTTTTGTTGAAAGTCAGAGAGCTGTTGACGCTGTAAGAGTGTTCTGTAACATATTAGCTTCAGGGATGCGGCCTAACATCGTGACTTTAACGGGACTACTGCCTGCATATGGGATGATTGGTTCTATCCAACGAGGTAAAGAAATTCATGGACTCATTTACAGAATGGGGCTCTATAGTAATGTTTTTCTGGTTAGTGCTCTTATTGACATGTACTCGAAATGTGGCAGTGTGAAAGATGCTAGGAAAATATTTGACAAAATCCGTTACAAAAATGTTGCATCTTGGAATGCCATGATTGGATGCTACGGGAAGCACAGCATGGTTGAGTACTCGATACAACTGTTTGAGAGAATGCAAGAAGAGGGAATTTGGGCAAATGACGTGACTTTGATTACTATCCTTACTGCCTGTAGCCGTAATTGTTGTCTTGAGGATGGTCTAAGGGTTTTTAGTTTGATGAAGGAGAGGTATGGAATTGAACCTAAAAGAGAGCATTACACTTGTGTTATTGACATGCTATGTCGATCTGGAAGAATGATGGAGGCTCGTGAATTGATGAAGCAAATGAATACGTAAGTTACAGAAACCGAATCAACTCTCGGAGCTTTTCTGAATCGATGCATGGAAGACGTGATACAGCCGAAATTAGAAAGAAGTTCAGTATGGTAAGGAATCTGAACAACAAGAAATCCAGAAAAAGCACCACTTTAGGTGGATTGGGAAGATTAATGAGTTCGTTGAAGGCACAAAAAGAAGGCTCACGTTCCTGTTCTCTGAGAATTCCAGTTTTATTCAACTCTCCCTGTTGTCAGCATCCGGTGCATATTGTGTCACAGAGCATAAAGAATTCAAAGGACCTGATTCTGTATACATTCTAACTTGCATGCTTAGATATTTACATAAGATGTTAAATTATTAGATTTCAGAACCAAAAGTTAGGAGTTATAACTACAATCTAGTACGTTGTAACTAATATCCTCATCATAATCAAATTCATATTGATTGTTTTGTCACCATTTTTCATCTTGAATTGGTCAAAATATTAGGATCGGAGTTAAAGAATGAGGGACACTACTGACTGTTACCTTATATTATGTAAGCAATGCCTGTGGACAACCCGTTCTTGTTTGCCAGTGAAACAAAAGTTCTTCCATTTATTCATTCAACTGTTGCCGAGATCTTTTGACCTTTGTTTGTTTCTCATACATGTTCTTCATTTGCAGAGACGGAGTTAATAGAAATCTCCAAATAATAGCCATTTGTCAGAAATCCCAACTTAAAACCAACTATATGTGCTTGACTTTGTGCTTTTTGCCAGGCTTACCAAGAATATATCTGCATATTTTCTTCTTTTTGACCGCCTATGATGCCTATGTTCATCTTTGCCATGATAATCAGACATACTCCTAGGAATCACTTATTTCTTCTTTTTTCTCTTCCAGTTACATGAGGCTAACCTCGGGTTTCTCACACGAAGCATGACATGGCTAATGTGATGATCCGGTCCCGACCCCTTTGTAGGAGCTTTATATTGCAAAAATTCTTGCATGAGACCTTTGTGACAGCGAACCTAGAGGTATTCATTCTGTTGGTTGTGCTCGAGGTCCTATGTTCTGAATCTCGGTTGAATTTTTCCCAAGCTATTCAAGCCGATACATATCATACTTAGCTGCTGCATAGTGCATAGCATCTCTACTCAGAATATGCCATTTGAGGAAGTTGTTGGACTCCTTTGGGAGTAATGGTTCTCATTTCTGATTCACATTATATATATTTCATCTGATCAATAAGTTTGGGTGAATTACCAAAGGAGATTCATAACAGTGACCTGCAAAATCTTGGAGTGAATGACAACTAATGTTAAGGTCTCGATCATTCACTGCACACAGATCACAAATGGTAATGCCATTATCCTTTTACCTGCGTCATCCTAACCAACTTGCTGGATTTTTCATATTTCAAATTTGTATTCCATTTTGCACATTCTTCTATAAAGAAATCTTGCCAGCTAGTTCCTGTCCGTATACGTTTATTGTAAACCATACTGTCACTTGCTTACAACGCTGGAATAAAGTTTGGAAGTTGGAACAACTTTTGATGACAATGTTACTGATACTGGTGATACCACCATGGACGACCAGTTAACTCTGCAGAACTGTACATATCAGAGAAAACTAAATACTGGCATGGATGACAGGAACAACTTTCACACACTAGCACAGTTTGCAAGAACGAAGCTCATGCAGACTAGTTACAAGCAGCCATGAAGATCATGGGAACACAAAAATTGCGGAGTGCTATGACATTCAAGCGAAAGTAGGGATCAAACTCAAGATTATCATCAATCTAGAGGGAGTTACGAGATCATATCAAGAAATAGTCAAGATTAACATTATATGGTATAGAAGTTTAAGGCTAGTCTATGAGGCTTTTCATGAAAGTCAAAAGCATGAGGCTGAAAGCATAGGTATGAGCATAAAACGCGTATGGTATGTAAGCTAAGTGTGGACAAGTCAAAGTGATTACAACTTCCATTCAAAACCCTCTAGACAGATTGAGTTGTCACCCATTAATGATTACAGATAGGTTCAGGAGGCATCTCTGCCTCTTGACTAATGTCAAACAACCGAGTAAAAAAAGGTCTAATCTTGTTTCATCCATGGAAGAAGTATCCAAGTAGGTTCAAGTTGGTATACAGATTTCACCATTGAAATCCATGAAAAAAGAAAGAAAAGAATGTTTGACGTGCAAATTGTTTGTATTATTTTGAACATATTGTGTATATTATTATAAGATACATAAAAATATATTTTTTGAGTCATGATATCTAAAGTTAATAAATTTTAAAATTATGATATATTTTAATCATGATATTCCTATTGATTCAAAATTTTAACCGGTTTGACCTATTCAATCGTACAAATTTTGAATTCTTTTTGGTTCTAAATTTTTAGTTTGATTTATTTTAATAATTCTTGTTGTTAAAAATCAATTATGTTATTAATTAATTAGTAGATTTTCGTAAATTAATAAATTATTATAAATAAAAATAAATCAATTAATTTTCATTTAACAATATTTTTTCATTTAAACTTTAAATTTTTGACAAGTGAGGGCAATCTTTTTTAATTATATTTTAAATTCTTTAATTTTATTCAATTTTTAGTTATTTTTATAACGATTTAATATCGATTGACCTTAAACTTTTTATCTTTAAATTATTTATTTTTATTCAATTTTTAATTAGTTTTATGACGGTCTAATACTGGTTGGCCTTAAATTTTTTGCAGTTTCGGTTAGATTTTTAAAATTTTGAATATTCTAAATTATTAGCCACTTAACCTTTTCATAATCTTGGTTGTTGGGATTTCTATTACGTAACATGTGGAATAAATGAGAATAAAAAAGTTTAGAATATAGTTAGAAAATGCCATAAATAATGAACAACTGATGGACTAAGAGAAAAGTAAGGCATGAAAAGCTCTTAAACTAAAAGTATCTCCACAAGTGTAACAAACATGGATACTAATGGTGTAATGTACTTATGTATATGTATAGGAATATATTAATATCCAATTTAAGTTATATTTAGAAATAATAAATAAAATTGAACAGTAAATTATGATTGACTCAAATTCGATTTATCGATAAAATTAATATTATTTTAATATTTTGACCGATCCTTTTAACTTAAAATTTAATTAATAAAATCAATTTATCATAATTACGAGAGGAGTCATTTTAATTTTTCATATTAATGTTAAATTTTCTGTTATTGGGCAATAACCAAAATATTCATTTTATGATTAAAGGTTCATTGGAATGATTAAAGTTTATGTTAGATCTTGGAGATATTCTTAAGGCCTAATAATCATTTTTTAGTTGCTTAGTTTGTGAAAAGCATACTTTTGAAAGCTAATAATAACAACTAAGGGAACATAGCTTCATTTTAAAGGAAAAATCTACAGTTCTTTTTTTTTTTTTTGGGGTATGATTCTCAAATTTTTAGAAAATGTTTTTGTTAAAAATAATAACAAAATTCACTTGATTAACAAAATATAATTAAAATAAGAATTCAATTTAAATCTTAGATTTGATATAAATTAATTAAAATTAATAATTTTAAATTATTCAATTAAATCTAGTTTAATGGTTTAGTTTTTATATAAAAATTAAATGTGTTATATATTATAATATTATTTTAAATAAAACTTTAAGAATTTTTATTAAATTAAAAATAAAAAATAAAAAATCAATAATTTGTAGTGTGTGAGTTAGTGCTTTGCTTGTGGGGGTGAGAAGAAGTGTTTGAGTTTAGCCAAGTCACACACAAGGACATGTCCACCACTTGGTATAACATAATCTACCACACATAGTACCCTTGAAAACAAATAGAGAGAGAGATATATTTGAACAGAGTCACACAGACTGCAGACTGCAGAGCCAATCAACAAATATCTATCTATTAACCCTTAGCTTCCATCTTTGCTGTCTGACTCTCTGTATCTTTAACTTGGCCATGGCCTTTGTGGTGTTACTTCTTTAAGTACCTTATTTTATGCAAAAAGCCTTGTCATCTTGGAGTCTCAATGCTTCTCTGATCTGGGTATGGAGTTTCTGCTTTGGATCATAGTTCTGGGCTTTTTATAAATCTTATCTTTTTTCTTTTGTCACTTTCAGTGAAATAGCCTATCTGGGTGTTGGTCTTTTCTGAGTTTTATTTTTTTGCTTTCTTAGCAGATAAAAAAATAATGGGTTTGTTGAAGATTCAAACAGTTTTTGTTCAGTGTCAGGTTAGTTTCATTTCTTTGTTCTGTATCTTCTTGTGTGTTTCTTTTTGCTTTTAGTTTTTTGGATACTCTTGTGGGATTTAAAAGTTGAAACTTGTTGAGTTTGTTTGATGTTTAACTCAAGTTTACATCCAAGTTCATATACTAAAAGCAAAGAAAGTTCGAACCTTTTCTGGATCTTGCTCTAGATTGATTAAAAAGAAGCTGTTGGATCATTTTTAGGGGCCATGATTTAGGCCCTGTTCTTGGATTTTTATCTATCATATCTGAAACAGACCTACTTCAGCTTCTGATGCTTTGCTTCCCCTTCTGATTCCACCATCTAAGAGATTTTCATTCGTTTCTTTTAGCTATTATGTTAATCAATTTTTTTCTTTTTCTGCATATCTTTGGGTCCAAAGGACTGCGCTTTTTTAACTTTGTAATTTCCTGAATGTTATGCATAGTTGCTGGGTTTATTTCTCAGCAAAAAGTAGAGATCATAAGTTGTTCATTATCAGTCTCCATTAATAATTATGCAATATGAAGTCAAATCATCATATTTTGAACACAGAGTTATACGAAAATACCACATTCAGATTGTTCCTCTGCGATTTTTGTCTTGTTACGAAGCAAAGAGTTGTTCTCTTTTAATGGATTCAGACCCTTTTCAGATTCTCCTGCTGTTCTTCTAGGTTATGAAAAACTAGATCTTTTTTGTTGTTATTTGGCTTTAGTTAGATGTTCTTAGTTCCTAGTTCTTAGTTGAAGATTGGATAAGACATCCTGCTTGTTATATTGATGATTAGGTTACCTTTTGCACTTCACAATTTTGCCTATGAAATTTGTTTAGTCAGCACTTTGGACATAACTCTTTCTGGTTTTGCAGAAAGAATCTTCATTTCTATGAGTTGTTTATGCACAAGATAAAGTTATGGGTAGAGGTAGAGGAAAGGGAAAGAGGTCGACTGTCGTGAATCATGACGATACTGGAAGCGGTGAGGAAGAGAAGATCCCTGTGCAGAAGAGAAGAGGAAGGCCACAGAAGCCATTAAAGGATGACATTGATGAAGAAGAAGTTGAAAAGATAGAAGAGGAAGATGTTGAAAATGGAAAAGTTGTCACCATAAGCGAAGAAACGAAAAATCCAACGGTAACTGAAAACGGAAAGAAGAGGAAGCGGTACTCACAAGCAAAGGAGAAAGCGGACACCGTAAAGGAAGAAAATGGTGTTGGAACCAGATCAAGTACTGATGACTCTACGAAATCAAATGGATATCGACAAAATGGAAGCAGGAGAAAAAACAAGCCTCGTCGAGCCGCTGAGGCTGGTGTGGAGTGCAAGTGACAATCGGTTTCTATGGCTGACACACTGGATAAGTTATAAGATATAGTGCCAAGCCCAGTAAATCCTAGTCATATTTGTTTTCTTTCCCTTTTTGTTTGATTACCTTTTTGACAATTCCCTCTTACTAATTCCTTTTTTGCTTAATTTGGGAGTTTGTACTGATTCTGCATCTGTAATTTTTGATAATGCTATCTAGTTTTACACCTTCCCTGCTGTTCTGGATTGTCTGCAGAATATGGTTTAAGTTGTTGATTTCTCCATTAATTCCCTAAAATAGCTGTTTTCATTGTTAGCAATCACAATTTCTCATGCTGCTTATAACTTTGATGCTATATTTACATGTTAATCTTACTGCTTTTCATACTCTAGTTGATCATAAAAGGTAGGAAAGTCTGTTCTACTTCGAGAATTTAAGGTCCAGGTTCACAGTTCTTCATAGTGATCTATCTTAGGAGTCTCAATTGCAGAATCATGTTTGTTATAGCATACTGGACTAGAACTTTAGAAGTCAGTGAAAGAGAGTTGCAGAGCCATAAAAGTTCACCGGAGATGGAATTTGTGTCCAAAAAGATGTCATAGATTAGAACCTTGCCTTTTGCTCTAATAGTAAGCACAGGAAGAAGAAGGTGGTTGAGTCGAAAGAAGGTAGTTCAAGCTCGGTAACGAATGCACAAACGAACAACCGGAGAATATAATGAACATCTGCTATCTTTGATCAAAAACTTTAGAAGTTCGTTCAGTGGCCTTGAGGTGAGAGTGGAGAAGAAGCTGTTCTAGTAGCCTTGAGACTTTGTAGACTCCTCCATTCCTGACTTGGCCACTAGTTAGGCGCTTAATCATTGACTTTTGAGCTCACAGATTTCTTAGTGGAAGACAATGTTTGATGTCTTTTATCTCCTATATTTAATACTTTCAAGCCTCACCTGCGTCATTGTTAGCTTGGCAATTCTGGCTCTCGGTTTAGTTCAACTTAAAGTCAACTGATCAGGTTCAAGTTGGTTGTGTTCGGATTGAGTTTGGGTTTGAATGGTCGGCCCGAACTTGAATGACGGCATTTTAAGAAATTGTACTAAAACAATGTAATATAATTTTGGTAAAATTTGAACAAGTTTAGATTCTTATTTAAGCCTACTTGAATCGATTCGGGAGGGTTTTTCTTTGGATCGTTACCCTCCCAAACCTTCCTCGGGGGGGCTTCTCTTTGGAAATTCTTCCCGAACGAGATCGAGGGGGGAACATCTGTGAGTTACTACTAAAAATATTAGCAGCTCCTGCGACAACCGACCTAGCAGCATATTTCCACTTAAGCTCTTATCATCTATTATCATCTTTAATGGCATATTGATGTGGCAAATTGAGCATGTAAAAGTTTGAAAGTTCTCAATAAGTTGTCTTTAATGTTTCCTTCCAAGTTCTTACTTTCACAATCTACAATACTAAGATTTTAAATATATGATTAGGGTTGGTAATGTGCCAAGCAGAGCTCAATCTTGAATCGAAAACTTCTATTAAATTTTGTCACTAATAATATTATACTATAATACAAATGTATGTATATAGTATTTACATTAATGCATATATGTAAAAGTAATAATTCATTTTTGTGTTAAAAACTCTATAAACACTTATTTTTTAAGTTTTTATGGAGTTATTTTAACATATGCTGCTATAAAACTTTAGTTTTTCAAAAAAAGCTTCTTCTCTTGGACTTTGTTTAAAAAATAATGAGAAAACACATGCAGTATGAATATCAAAATTGAACTAATCACATGATATTTACATGATGATTTCACTTAGCTTTTAAAATATAACCGAACTAATTAAATTCAACTCAAACTAATAATGCATTATAATTATCTTAAATTATTAATTTAAGTCAAATTTAATTAGTTTGAGTTAGATTACAATTTTAAGTTGAATTATCATATTAGTAATATTTGATTAGTTCACGTCTTATATTCATGTTGCATGTGAAATCAAGCATAAGTTGATAGGAGTTAATGTAAGGGTGTGTTGTGGAATAGAGAGGACGAAGATGAAGTATAGGGTATATAATTTTAATATTGTTATATTATGTGAAGGAGAGTTATCAATAGGTAATATGTCACTTTCTTTGAAAGTTTGAATAGGTAAAGGGACTTCAGATGCATATCTTGTAAGAAAGACGTTCATGAAATATTATATCTCTAAGACAATAATGGATTTAGATTTAATACCTTGTAATCTTTTTTTTATATATTTATTGTTGTTATCATCGTGGTCGTTATCATTCAATCCGAAATCTCGCGACAAAGCAGAGTCTGGAAATGTTTGATAGTACGCGACCTTACTCTTATAAAATAGAGAGATTATTTCCGATAGACTCACTTGTGATTACGACATGAAGAAAAAAGATAGTATAGTAATAATACAAAAAATACAAATAAGTAATGCAGGTTAAAAGAGTAAATAAATAAAACTAAAATAAATAAATAAATAAATGAAGTTAAACACACAAATGCTTGAAAACAAATAAATAATAATAATAATGATAATAATAATAAATACTTAATAATCAAAATTAAATAAAATTACAAAATATTTATTGTTGTATCCAACGAAAATGCGCTTAAAAACTTTAAGTGCAAATTTATCTTTTCTTAAAAATAGAATTTTATATAATATTTTTTAATTACTAATATGTCAAATTTTATTAATTAATAAAAATAATAGTCTAATCAGTCAATTTTTATTAATTAATAAGTTCTTATAAATAAAAAAATCAATTAATTTTTATTTAAATTAAACTTCAATTTTTTCGTTAAGTAAGAATAATCTTTTTTAATTATGTTTTAAATTCTTTAAATTTATTTAATTTTTACTTAGTTTTATGACGGTCTAATACTGATTGAATCTTTTAAATCTTAAACTTTTTGTCTTACCGGTTTAACTTTCAGTCTGGTTTTTAAAAATTAAATAATACTACTCATGAGCTAGTTTTTAGATAAAAATTAAAGTCTAATGTTTACATTTGAACAAAGAAAACTACTTATGAGCTAGGAATCAGCTTTTCCTAGTATACTGATTTTGATCAGACCTTCATAAATTCCAAAGACACCTCCTGCGTGGACTGAAGGTAATAATCTGATTTTTATGATCTATAAAAAGGTCTCTGGTCCATTGGACTGTTGTATCTGCCAGCCTCTGAGTTTCCATCTCCTTTCTCATGTGCCACCTACAATTTCTTTCTCTCCACATTGTGTAAATTGCACAACAAAAGGCAGTCTTAAGAGCTACTCCATGCTTCTTCTTCTTGCTCATCATGTTGATGGTCCAATGTATGATGTTCACCCATTAACACGTTTAGTCTGCACTGGAGCAATTAGACTCTCTAACAACTCAACTGGCTCCTCCGAGGATACAGGAACAGTAGTGAATTGCCTGATAATTCTTTTGTTCAACAATAAAAAATTGTTTTATTTTGAAGATAGTTTGGTTCGTTCAAGGGATCTGTGAGTCACAGTCATGTTAGGAATGCTAACATTATAGATAACACATCACCATCAAGGACTAAATTACTTACTCGTATTTCCATCTTTCAAAAAATACAAATATAAAAATTTTGGCAAGGAGACAAACGAAGCATATACTATGATACGAGTGGCATGTGGATTGATCCTGAAGGATCAGAATACTAAATTAATCTGACAGAAACATGATATATATAAATAATATCATTCTCTAATGGTTGGTAATCGATTATTTTCTTGCTCTTTTATGTTACCTATATAATGAAATGATGATTTTTTTGTGAGAATATTTTATATTGACTAAACATTTTATAAATAGTAAGGGTTGATTATTTAAATAATTAGTTCTAGTCATTTTGACAATGATTGATCCTAACTTAATTATTGTCAGTAAACTCTACACTCTGCCTATATTAAAAATATAATATAGTATCAGAGTGTAGGTTTGGTCCGGATTATTAATTTTTTAGTTGTCCGTCTGGATGTCCAGTCCCAACGGCTCGGTCCTGTTATCACTGCATTTATTTCAAGTGACAACTTGATATCTAGTCCCCGTTGCACTTGAGAGGGAGTGTTAGAATATCTCATATTGACTATTATCACTGTATTTATTTCAAGTGACAACTTGATATCTAGTCTCAGTTGAACTTGAGAGGTAGTGTTAGAGTATCTCATATTGACTAAATATGAAAATGTTAAAGAGATTCTAATATGTTAGAGTAACTCATATTGACTAAACAGTTTATAAATGATAAGAATCAACTATCCAAATGACTAGTTCTGGCCATTTTAAAAATGGATAACCTAAACTTAATTATTGTTAATGAACTCCACACTTTGCCAATATTAAAAAAATATAATATGCTATTATTTTGCCAATATAAAAGTTTTCTAGAACTTTTCTTATAATATTTCTTATAGGAATTAGTTGAACAGAGCATCTTTAGAAATTTTTTTTACCTTTTTTAGACTGGAAAATGTTGCAAGTTTCCTCCTAGACTTTGTTATCTGGAAAGGGGACTTTTCTATAATAGAAAATTCGGTATTGATATTTAATTAAGTTGCAATCTAAAAAATTGAAAAAGAAAAGTATAGGTGTACTATAAAAATCACTTGAAAATAGAAATATGGATATCACAATTATCAACAAATTCCTAGTTATTTACCAAAGAGAACGATGTATATAAAATTTTTAAGGATAAACCACGTAGGCCTCTCTTAAACTCGATCCAAACAAATAAAATTCGACTTAAATTAATAATTTAAAATAAGTATAATAAATTATTAAATTGAGTTGGACTAATTGTTTCAATTCGAATTTAAAAGATATGTTAAATTGTTATGTAAATAATATTTAATTAGTATAAGTGTGATAAATGTATTTTCTTATTATTTTGACTGAAATTTAAGAGAATTTTCAAAAAAATATTCTTTTGCTTTTCAATTTTTCAAAAAATTCTTTTTCTTAAACTTCGTTTAAACGTAATGATGAAATATAAGTAGTATGAACATCAAATATATACTAATCAAATATCAATAATTTGATAACTTAACCTGGTTTTAAAATTTGATCTAAATAAATAAAATTTGACTTAATTAATAATTTTATATAAGTATAATATATTATTAATTTAAGTCAAATTAATCATTTCAATTTGAGTTTAAAAAATATGTTAAATTGTCACGTAAATAAT
The DNA here is from genome assembly GCA_027575705.1 of Erythroxylum echinodendron. Classification (NCBI taxonomy): domain Eukaryota; kingdom Viridiplantae; phylum Streptophyta; class Magnoliopsida; order Malpighiales; family Erythroxylaceae; genus Erythroxylum; species Erythroxylum echinodendron. The sequence continues at coordinate 591,563 of JANZXR010000003.1, forward strand.
ATTTAATTGGTATAAGTGTGATGTTTATGATGCATGTATTTTATTATTATTTTAAATCAAAATATAAAAGAAGAATTTTTTCAAAAAAATTGAAAATTAAAAAGAATTGTTTTGGAGAATATAATTTCTTAATCTAGCTTGTATTTTACTCAATTTCTAATTAGAGAATGAGTTCATTGGCTAAGCGGCTAGACTAGGTTTATTAGTTAATGTAGCTTTTTTATCCTGTTAATCAAGGAAAGTACATCAAGAAAATGTGAACTCGCAACAAAACAGGAAAATTCAGTGACAATTGGAAGTTTTTGCTTTTATCTTTCTGTATTAAAGAGGAATAATTTGCAAAAAGACCGGAATAGAACCCGACGGCACAAGAACAACAAACGAATGAAAGCGAAACAATCCTTTACAGGCTGACCTGTTACGTTCATCAATTATATGGTTTCAACCTATTTTATTTCTAGTTAACACAAAGACAATGAGATAAATTGAAGTTTGTCTAAGTCTGATCTCACTTGCATTATTTTTTATAATTGTCATCAACTCAAATTTTGACGAATCATACGTTATATAATATGAATCTTTGAATACGTAACTTATCAATTATTGAGTGTTCTTTTCCATGTCCAACTAATTAAACAACCTCTCTTGGTTCTATCTTTCGTTTATTAATATATAAAGAGTACTCCAAGGCCAACAGGCAGGCCATCATTTCTGAGAAAGAAAACCAGAAAATGGGAATTCAAAGCTATCTGTTCACCATCTTTCTTCTTGTTCTTAGCTGTGATTCATTAACTAGTAGTAGCACTTTGGTTCCAACATCAAACTACAGCTCCACTTCTCTGAATCGTTATAGTTTCCCTGATGGATTCATTTTTGGGACGGCTTCTTCTGCTTATCAGGTGAATT
>JANZXR010000003.1:592568-605969 GCA_027575705.1 Erythroxylum echinodendron
CTCCACTTCTCTGAATCGTTATAGTTTCCCTGATGGATTCATTTTTGGGACGGCTTCTTCTGCTTATCAGGTGAATTGTTGTATGTTCCTTGGAATGTTGGTTTCGTTCAAGTTCTCTGAGATGCTTAACCATGGAGTTCTTTTTTTGTTTTAATGCCTTGGTATGAAGGTGCAGCCAGAGAAGATGGTAAAGGACGAAGCATATGGGATTTTTTCACTCATAGATATCCAGGTTCGTCTCTTTCTCTCTGTGTTGTTCTCTGACTTTAAGAAGCTAGAGCAGAAAAAAATTAGGAAATACAATGAATCCATGATGTAAGCAATATTCTATTTAGCTCCTTGCAAAGATTAAATAACCCAAAACACGTCTCTTAAGAATTTTGAAATATTAAGTACTACCACAATTATTATTATGTATATTTAAAAAAATGAGTTATTATAGTTTTTGTTTTCTCGTGAAGCGCGCAATTTTCTAATAAGTCCTTTAAATTTTCATTATTTAAATGAGGAAAATACTTATAAACATTGAATATCTGAATGGTAAAAAAATTCAGTTAGCTTAATTATAAAAATTCTAAATTGATTAACTTTTTGGTTCAATTTATAATAATAATATTTGTTATTAAAAATTAACTGATTTATTAATTAATTGATTGGTGTTTATGAATTAACTGATTTTTATAAATTCAAATAAATCAGTATATTTTCAATTAACAGTCTTTTTCTCTAATTAGATTGTAACATTTTTATATAAAAAAGTGTTATTTTTAATCATATTTTTAATTTTTTTCAATTTTTACTATATATCAATTATATATTAGTCTAATACTAATTGAACTTTTCAACCTTAAATTTTTTATTTTAGTGATATAATTTTTAATCTAATTTTTAATTTGAAAATTTGGACTTTTGTAAGCTGTAGAATCTTTAATCACTATTTTCAAATCCCAATTTCATTAAATTAATCAGTGGTTTACTTGTTTTGTCATCGTAATTATCAATCCATTGACGTTGAAGCTGCTGTTTTTGATGCTCTTAGCCGTCAAATTGTCAGTCAAACACGTGCAATATATATTACACCCTGATACTAGGCCAATTGGTCTTTGACCAGTCTACTGGACGTAATAACGGGACTATATTTTGTTTTTTAGATAAGTCATATACAAAATATATTTTTTATTATGGGAATGACATAACAGTTGGACTTAACGATAGAAATGAATTCTTTGATTCATTTAGTCAAGTTTTACCGCGTATTGGTGAATCACATCTGTATATTTATGTAAACCTTATATAAATATGCAAATAAGAATTGATTAACTAAAACATATATTTGAATAAAAATAAGTAGTATAGGATTGAAATATCATACTGTATTCCAACCTCTTAATAATAGGATAAGATTGAAGATTGACAATTGGATGGCTATAGTTTGGAAGTTTATTTTAGATTTGATTAAATTAAGAATATTAAATATTTAAATTAAAATTCTTTGATTTAATATAATTAATCAAATACGAAAAGATAAGCGCTTAATTATTAATTTTAAGTCTCTTGAATTTTTCAAGATCAACTGCACATGAATGATGGCAGGTAAGATCAGCGATCGAAGCAATGGAGATGTGGCTATTGATTCATACCATCGTTACAAGGTAATATTAAATTCTAAAAGCATAGGATATTAAGATAATAATAAGCTTAAATATTGTTTTCAATAAACATAATAAAATTTTGAATGTTAAAGATTATATTAAAATAAAATTGGAATGATGACCAATATGATGGAAATTAAATCTTTCCACGATTAATTCAAAAGTTTGGAATATCTTTGAACATATCCTTACGTGTTGGGATTATGAAAATAAGAAGGGACCTAAGAATTAGGAATTTTAGATTAATCTTTTATCTACAATTGAGCTCGCTAATGCTTTTAATTCCGCTACCCATATTCAGATTTTGTGTGTAGAAAGATTTTAGATACAATATCTTTGTCACTGTCTAGTTGTCTAAGCCTTTTTATTACATACGTTCTGTCAATTGCGTTTAATTTGTTAATTATTACATGTCTCTTTCTTCTACATGTTTCTTAGATTTGATTTGTATATAATTCTCCTGTCGTGTATATCTGATTAACCAATCGGGCATCTGCTTGATTAGTTGGTCGGGTTTGTTCTTTTCTTCTTCTTCTTCTTCTTATTATTATTATTATTATTATATTCCTATTTGTCTTATTATTATTATTAGTATTATTATTCTTATTATTATTATTTTGTCTTCTAAACTTGCATTACATACATGAAGTTTTTTTTAATTTTTTAACTCTTCATGTAATATTTGTCTATGGGTCTACCGAAAATAACCTTTCTATTTTGTAGGAATAAGGCTGCGTATTATCAGTCTTCTCCAAACCTCACATTAGTGCGAGATTTAACTAGATATGATGATGATATCGATGTTAATTAAATTTGAGTTTTCGTATGTAACAGGAAGATGTTGGGATCATGAAGGAGATGGGCTTAGATGCTTACAGATTTTCAATTTCATGGTCAAGGATACTGCCAAGTAAGACCATTAGAGAAGTTATTATCCTTAAATCGTTTAATAAAATAAATAAAATACAAATACTTTTTAAAAAAAATATTAACTCGATTTTTTAAGAAATAAATGTTGAACTATATACTGGCAGGTGGAAAGCTTAGTGGGGGAGTGAACAGAGAAGGTGTAACATACTACAACAACCTCATCAATGAGCTTTTGGCTAATGGTATCTATTATGATCTATATATGCTTTAATCTTATTATTTTTATATGCAGAAGAAATATTTCATTTTATTAATATTTCAAATACCATGTAGGAATGCAACCCTTTGTGACTCTCTTTCACTGGGATCTTCCACTGGCCTTAGAAGATGAGTTTGGCGGCTTTCTAAGTCCCTACATTGTGTGAGTATCTTATTTCTTTGATCACAAATGGATCTGTAAAATAGAACATTGCTTGTAGAATTCTCATAGTTTCATTTCACAGGGAACACTTTCGAGACTATGCTGAGACTTGCTTTAAGGAGTTTGGAGACCGAGTTAAGCATTGGATTACATTGAATGAACCTTGGAGTTATAGTATGATGGGCTATGCCACCGGTTCACTGGCGCCGGGACGATGTTCAGCTTGGCAACAGTTGAACTGTACCGGCGGAGATTCAGCTACAGAGCCATACTTGGTGGCACACAACCAGCTTCTTGCTCATGCCTCTGTTGTTCAATTGTACAAGACAAAATACCAGGTCCACTTCACAACATTATGTCCATGTGGCAAATATATATGGAAAAATGGGTAACAGATTAAAAAATATCTAATTTTTAAATTTTTTGTCAAATTTTTAAAAAATTTTAATTTAGTGACTAACTTTTTAAAATATGTATAAATCATATTAAAAGGATAAATACTTTTGAAAATGTTATTTTTTGGAAAAAGTCTTTTTAATCCATTGAATTTTGGTGTTTAAAACACTTAATTTCCTCAACTTTAATTTTTGCAAAATCAAATTTTAAATTTTAAAAATGAATAAATGTGGTTTTTTTCATTTTCATTTTTATTTAAAAAATTATAGCTTATTTTATGTAAGGATAACAATGGGCTGACCTATGAGCTTAGATTTAGGTGTTTTTAATAGGCTAAGCTCAGGCCCAGATCGACTCAAAACTCAACTATTCTAAACAAAACGACATCGTTTAGGCTTTGGGTAGGCTTTGGGCAGCCCAAGCCTAGACTCAATTAGAAAAAGATTTTGTTTTATACTTTTAATTTTTAAAAAATTATTAAAAATTTGGCAGAGTTAGCCTATGAACTGCCTCATTGTCATCCCTAATTTTATGATAGTATTTAACTATCACTCACTTTTTTCAACACCTTGTTTTCTATCTACATTTTGTCTAACTAATATATATTCAAAATTTTAATTGTTAACATCACTTGGTTTTGAAATAATAAATAGACAAGCAATTGAAAAAGTATAAGATGAGGATTTGATCAATTAAAGAGAAGGGTTTAGTTTGACCAAAAAAAAGAACTATTTCTCGTAGCGTTTAGGAGCATATATATCATAGAAATTCATTGGGATTCATTGAACAGGTGTGATTTACCAAACATTATAAGTTTTGCAGGCAACACAAAAGGGTGTGATAGGAATCACCTTAGTGACAAATTGGTTTGTGCCATATTCTAATACAAAGCACAATAGAAATGCTGCAAAACGAGCCATTGATTTCATGTTTGGATGGTAAGTTCTTTTTTCAAATAAAAAATAATTCTGATGCTTTGACTTGCATCTTCTTCTCATCTGTTTTATTATAAACCCTAAAAAACTTTTTGAGTTGCAGGTTCATGGACCCTTTGATCAATGGTGATTATCCACATTCCATGAGGTCTCTTGTTGGGAGACGATTGCCTAAATTCTCAGAGCAGCAATCCGAATCAGTGAAAGGGTCGTTTGATTTTCTTGGATTGAACTATTACACTGCTAATTATGCTGCTTATCTGCCATCCTCTAATATCATTAATGCAAGCTACGTAACAGATTCTCATGCTAATCTTACAAGTGAGCATAATTTTCGTGTTAACTCCACAGCAAGTTTCAAGTTTTTCTCTAGTAGAATTAATGGCTTCCATTAGCTAACAATTCTGTCACTGTTTGTTTCTTATGTAGCTGCTCGAAATGGCATTCCCATTGGTCCACAGGTGCGTGATAGATTAAAGTTTCTGAAATTGTTGGAAATCAAGTCCGTCATTTGGCTTTGATTCGTTAGTTTGTTGCGTGATTGACCCCAAAAACATAACCATTCACATTAGAAAGGTAGTAATTACGAATTTTATATGATAAAATAAACCATTTTTATGTAAGAAACCCCATAAGAGATTATATCACAATCGTAGTGGAAGAAGAGAGAATAGAGTTTTTATTAGTTTTTAGGAATGGTAGGATAAAAGAAGCTGAAAAAACACTTTTTTTAGTTTTTAATTTTTAGAAAAATCACTTATTTTAAATTTTAATTAAAAAATAACAAAAAATACATGCAATATAACTATTAAATATGAACCAATCAAATGATATTTACATGACGATTGGACTCAACTCTTAAACCCGAATCAAATTAATTAAATATGACTCAAATTAATAATTTAAATCAAATATAAGAGTTAAGTTGATTAGTACTATATTTTGATTACTTTATTAGTAACATTTGATTAGTTTATATTTAATGTTAATACACCGTGTGTTACATTATTATTTTAAGTCTAGAAAAAGAAGTGTCTTCAAAATATTAATTTTTAAAGACCAAATATTTTTTAAAAAATTTTAAATTATAAAAGAGTTCCGTATATACCTTTTGCTGGGAGTAGTAATAATTTAGACTATATGCTTGAAATGAATCTTTTCTCAGGCAGCATCAAGTTGGCTCAGTGTCTATCCTAGAGGAATTCGAGACTTGTTACTGTACATCAAGAAGACTTACCCTAACACTCCAGTTATTTACATCACTGAAAATGGTATGCATACATAAGTTAGAAAAATGTTATTATCTTACATGTTTGTTCATTTAATCTGAAAAAAGAAAACCTCTGAACATTTGTAGGTATAGATGAGTTCAACAATTCTACACTAAATCTTGAGCAAGCCCTGGAAGACAACATGAGGATTGATTATTACTATCGCCACCTTTCTTACCTTCAAAGAGCTATCCAGTAAGTGCTTCGTTCATGTGTCTTCCTAGTCCTTCCCGATCATAAAGTAAAGATTGATCACCAAAAATTAGAAATTGTATATATATTACCTGATTGGGAAATACGTCTTACTTTGACTGTTATATCGGGAGCTATTCCATATTATTCGAAAATAAGATTTTTTATAATTTTTAATTTTCAGAAAATTTCTTATTTTAAACTTTGATTAAAAACTATTGCAAAAATATAAGTGGTATAAATATCAGACGTTAACTAATCAAATATCACTAATATGAGAACTCAACTTAGCTATTAAATCTAATTCAAATCAATTAAATTTGAGTTAAATTAATAATTTAAAATTATTATAATAAATTATTATTATAAATTGAATTTACTTAGTTCAATTCAAGTTTAAGAATTAAGTTCAACCGTTATAAAAATATTTAGTTAGTACAAGTATAATGTTTATATCAATTGTATTTCGTAGTTAATTTTTAATTGAAATTAAGAAAATGAGTTCTTTTGAAAAATTAGTAACTATAAGGATTTTTTTTAAAATTTTAATGATTAAGGAGTTATGTCGATATTTTTATCCATATTTTCTTTTAAAATTACAGATTAAGGATTAACAACAGATAACTTTAATTTTCAATATCTCAACATACATAGGTTGTTGTATATAAGAATTACTGTTCTTCTGGCAGGGAAGGAGTGAATGTGAAGGGTTTTTTTGCATGGTCATTGCTGGACAACTTTGAATGGAATTCAGGTTACACAGTAAGATTTGGGATCAACTTTGTTGATTATAAGAATGGATTGAAAAGATACCCAAAGCATTCAGCTAAGTGGTTCAAGAGCTTCCTGAAAAAGAAGTATTAGGCACACCGCCATATAAAAACATACCAACGTTGTAAAAGATGATGATGATAATACAGAAGATGATCGGTATGTTCTGAAAGTGAGATGTCTGCGAGTATGAAAACTAAGAAAAACAATATTGTCTTAACGTTTCTGGCATAAAGATTGTCCTGCTGTATGTATTAAAGAGATTAAGCCTTCGTCGAATTGTGGTTGATGTATCAATAATACACAAATAAATCGAACTTTTAATTTTTGTCTCTAATTTATGATCAAGTGATAGAGTTGAGTAAGAATTATAATTAATGATCTGAATTATGAGGATTATATATTTTTTACAATTTTTAAAAATATATTAATGGTCCTGAAGAAGAAGTATTAGACACACCACCATATAAAAACATATATGAACTTTATAAAAGATAATGATGAAATATAAGAGGCTTAAATGATTTTCATAATTTTTAGTTATCGTTTATGTTTTACGTTATGAAAGAGAGATTTTTGCGAGTATGAAAACAAAAAAAAAACATTGGATAGTTGATTGGTAATAGGAATGTCAAAGTCAACTCGATCGGGCCATGAGAGGGCTGCGACTCAGCCTGGCCCGTGACCGACTGTTACTTCCAAAACAACGTCGTTTTGAAAGTTTTTTATTTTAAAAAATAAAGGACAGGTTGGCCTGGGCCATAGCCAGACGGCCCGACCCATCCTGACCCTACCCTTCCCGACCCGACCTATTGACATCCCTAATCGATACTTGAATTCAAAGTTCTTTTTTAGCAACTTTATCCTGAACATGATGAAATTCATTTTTCAAATGTTTACACCATGTATGAAAAATAGTTGTAGTAGTAAGATAAGTAGCACTTAAATTATCACACCACAAAATAGGAGATGATGTTAAAGGAATACCAATTTCTCGCATATCTGATTGTAACTAGTTTAACTTTGTCAACATGATACTCAACTTCGGTAGATGATTTGGCCACCATTCTTTGTTTCCTTGATTCCCACGATGTTAAATTGTTACCGACATAAAAGCCTGTGGCATTCTTACGATCATCAATGCTTCCTTCCCAATCAGAGTCATTGTAAGCTAAGATAGGAAAAGAATTTAAGCATCTCAACAAAATGCCATGAATAGTGCTAATAAGATATATAAGGATTCATTTAACTATTTTTCATTTCTAATCAGTAGGAGAATGCATGAACTGAGAAATCTTGTTGACTGCATAACAGATATCAAGACAAGTTAAAACGAGGTATTACAAGCCTTCAACAATACTTCGATAGAAATTAGTGTCCCAAAAAGAAGTCCCATCATGAATACTCAATTTTAGTGTCTAAAAAAGAAGTCCCATCATGAATACTCAATTTTACTTTTTCACGAGCTGGTGTAGCAATACTATTTGCATCCTCTATACAAGCTTTCTTCAACAAATCCTTTATATATTTGGACTGAGTGAGTAACAAACCATCTGAAGTCTAATGTGTCTCCATACACAAAAAGTAAGAATGAAGTCCTAAATCATTTTGCGCAAAGGATTGTTCGAGAGATTGAATTATGTTAGTGACCACATGACTATTGTTTCCCATTATAATAATATTATTAACATATAACAAACAAAAATTTGAACCAAACCATGATATAGGATGAAAAGAGAGGTATCGGTCTTTGATCAATGCATTCGTCAAACACTTAAATTATAATTGAAGTGTCTGTTTCAATCCATAAATAGATTTTTGTAATTTACAAACATAGTTCGGATATGTAGGATGAACATACCCATTCGATTATTGTACGAAGACATTCTCATCAAGTGAACCATGCAACAAGGAACTAGAGACATCCAATTATACAATCTCCCAATTACTAGATTAAGCATATGATTACAAAAGATGTATAGTAGCAGGTTTAATAACTGGACTAAAAGTGTTTGAGTAACTCACACCTGGTCGTTAATTGAATCTCTTTGCCACTAAACGTGCCTTGTATCTATCAATGGTACCATTTGAATTTTGCTTCATACTGAGTCACTAAAACCTAAACATTGTTGCGGTTCATCGTGTTATACTCTTCTATCATTGCTTGTCTCTACTTTTAAATTAAATAGCTAATTTATAAGTTGACGGTTCAATTTTAGAGAAGGTAAAAATTGACGAGACTTAGGAGTACAATTTTGAGATCGAGTAACCATAGGATGTTGACGAGGTAGTTCAATAGTATTAGAATTGTAACGAGTTAATTCAACAATTGAAGGCAATTCAAATGATGCTATAGAAGAGCTATGGGGTGATGTATATGGCACAGGTAAGGCATATGATAATAAAAGATGGATAGTGGAAGGTTTAATAACTAGACTAAAAATATTTGTGTAATTCACACCTGGTCGTTAATTGAATCCCTTTGCCACTAAATATGCCATGTATTGATCAATCGTACCATATAGCTTTCTCTTGATACAATATACCCATTTGTATCCAATTATATTATTTTCTTGGGAAGGAGGCACTAAAACCCAAGTATTGCAGATCATCGCGTTATAATCTTCTGTCATTACTTGTCTCCACTTTTCATATTGATTAGCTTATTTGACGAGGTAAAACTTTGACGAGGCTTAAGAGTACCAATTTTAAATCTAGTAACCGTACGCTATCAATGTGGTAGTGTAGTAATATCAAAAGTGTAAAGAGTTAAGTCAACAATTAAAGGCAATTCAGATGATGTTGTAGGAGAGAAAGACCTGGTGATGTATATGGCACAAGTAAGGAATTATCAATGATGGGTGTTATGGTGGGACTAGGTAATATGGGTGAATGGTTTATAGGTGGTGTGGGTATGTTAGTTGAGGAAATAAAAGGGAGATCAATAGTGGGTGTGGCATGAGGTTGAGATGACGTTAATTTGTGGTGTGTGGGTGGGGCAAATGATGTTGTCCTTATAGTAAAAGGTATTTTCGAGAAATTGAAATTGGTTAAGGTAGTTGCATCAGGTAAGGACTGAGGTAATGGTGGTGAGGTAGGAGTGTGAGTGAATCGTGATGGTTAAAAAAACAGTGATTGGTGAGGAATCTTGAACATTGAAACTCGTCATGGAAGATTTGGAAAATGGAAACTCTTGTTAATGAAAAACAACATGACGTGAGATAACAAACCTTTTAGATTCAAGATTAAGACAATAGAAACCTTTATGAGGTTTGCTATATCCTATCAAAACACAATGTTTAGAACGAGGTGTTAATTTATGTAAAGCATAAGGTCGAAATTAAGGATAACAAAAGCATCCAAAAACATGTGAATTATTATAATTAGGACTTTGTTAAAAAAGAATTTGATACAGATTAAAATGAAAAAGAATAGTTGTAGGCAATCGATTCATTATGTAAACTATAGTATCATAAGCATAAGTCCAATAATCGGTGGAAACAGAGGAATGTTGAAGTAAAGCCAAACTAGACTCTATACTATGTCGGTGTTTTCTTTCCGCACATCCATTATGTTTTGGAGTTTTAAGTCAGGATCTATGTTGAGTTATTCCATTTTCAAGTAAATATGAATGCAAGGCTTGATTTTTCCTCCCTTGTCAGCTTGAAAGTTTTTTATTTGTCGATAAAAAAAATCAACAATATAACAAAACTTGATAAAAATGCTAAACATTTCAAATTTATACTTAATAAAATAAATCCAAAAATATTTTGAATAATTATAAAGCAGTACACAACATCGGTTGCCATCTACGAAAGGAATAGGAGATGGACCCCAAAGATTAGAACAAATTAAATTAAGTGGACCATTAGCTTTAAAACAAGAGACTGAAAAAGTAACTTATGATTCTTACTGAAACTACAAGCATGACAAAAACTCAGATTTATTAGGAGAAATAAAAGGAATTTTATTTTACTGAAGAGCTTGCTGAACTGTTTGATAATTTGCATGTCCTAAATGCCAATGCCACTACTTTAGAGTGTAAGTCACTGCGGTAACTGGACTACGAGGTTGTTGAATGGATTCTAAAAGCATAAAGTATAGAATATTATCATTCTAAATGAAGGAGCTCCTTCGTGTGGATATCCTTAATCATGAAACAATTGGGAAAAAATTCAATAGAAATGTTATTAGTGTTAGTAAAAGCATAAATAGACAATAAATTCTAACAAGAAGAAGGAACGCATAAGACATTGTGAAGTTGAAAAGAATTATTCGAAGATTGACAAAAAGATGAACTAACATGAGAGATAAGAAGGAATTTACCATTGCCAATTTTTATTGCTTAAGGACGATGATACTCATTATGAATGGTAAGATTTTCTAAATCAAGAGTAATATTGTGAGTTGCTCTATTGTCCAGGATCCAAGATCAAGGTTGCATAGTTGATATTGCCAGATTAAAAGCCAGTTTGACTTGGTTTAAGTTTTGGTATCATGGGTTTGTGGCTCTACAATGTGGGGAGGGACACTGCTAGAGATATGACCAAACCCTTTACAATTATGACACTAAATATTGTCCACTGAATTGCTAGTTATGTAAGAATTGTGAGGAAGCTTATGTGAAGATCGAATATTTCCACTAGAAAAGGTACCAACAGTGGAATGATCTCTACCACATGTCATCACTTGATTTCTTCCTCTACCGTGAGATGAATATCATCTCATAGTTGAATTAACAAAGTGAGCTTTAGGTTGTATAAGTTTCTTCGCATCTATTTTAGTAGTAAGATTCTCCTCTTCACTAAGCAATATAAATCATTAAAAAACAACATCTAAACGATTTTCAAGAAATCAAACGAAGAGTCTACACGCTGGACCAAAGCCATTAATAACAACTTAAACCAAATCATCCTCCATGATAGGATTGTTAAGTGTTACCAATTGATCAAACATTCCTTTTACTCGTTGAGTATACTGAGCAATAAATTCACTATATTCCTTTGTTAGCTTAAATAATTTAGCTTTAATAGTTTGCACCTATGCCTTAGAACCCGAAGAATAAGTATTGGCTAATTTTAGCCATGTCGTATAGACCCAATGGTCCAGCTAAGAACTGATTGATCTTGTTTAGGCAAGTCTAGATAAGCTGGATTTGATTGGTCATTAATTTGTCGAGGTAGTGTCATGTAGGTGCCATTAACATATTATGCTAAATCATAACTATGTAAAAGCGGTAGAAATTGTACCTTCCAAACGAGATAATTAGGAGAATTCAATTTGATAGACAACTGATGTGTGATGTTTAGAAGAGTTTAAATATGAAAAGTAGTTGATGAAGTAAAAGAAAGAAGAAGGCACAAGAGTTCCCTCGATAGACATTGTAGCTTCTTAGGTTGTTAGATCACAAAAAGCTCTTGATACCATAGAAAAAATATTTAGAAAGCCAAATACACTTCATTTACGTTGAGCATAAGATACATATATAAAGTTTACAAGAGTTTACAAAACTATAAGATAAGTTTAGATAAGGTCTATCTAAAATGTAGGATAGGTCGATAATGACAAACCAATAATAGGTATGGACTCTAGCTATCCTTGTGGTTGATGTATCAATAATACACAAACAAACAGAGTATTTAATTTTTGTCTCCAGTTTGTAATTAGTTAAGTAAGGATTATAATTAATGATTCGAATTACAAGAATTATATACTCTTTATGATCTTTAATTTTAAAAAAATTCATTCTCTTCAACTTTCGTTAAAGGATAATGTTATAAACTTATCAAATATTAATAACATGAAGATTTAATCTATCTCTTAAACTCGATTTGAACTAATAATTTATTATAATTATCTCAATTATCGATTTTAGTAAGGTTTAACTGGATGGAATCTCGATTTGAACTAATAATTTATTATAATTATCTTAATTATCGATTTTAGTCAGCTTTAATTGGATGGAATCAAGTTTAAAATTTGAGTTAAATTATTATATTATTAATATTTAATTGATCTACATGCAATACTCATTTTACATCTATTTCATTGTGATTTTTAAACTAAAATTTAACAAAAAGAATTTTTCTAAAAAATTTAAAACTATAAGTATTTTTCAAAAAATTAAAGATTATATTTTTTAAAAAATTTTACTTAATTTATAAGAGATTCTGTTGTCTTTTACCCTAAATCTTAACACTATCGAAAATCAAATTGATAATCTCTTTAGCCTTTGAGAGCGGCTTGTTCTTATTACGACTAATTTACGGATGATTGTGAACACTCCATTTCAATAATCGAGGAAAAATGTGTTCTTAAGCTTATGGCCGTATATGATGTTTAGAGGTCCACATTACTGTAAATGTCTAGTATTCTGTTCATTGTACGCGTTTTGGTGGTCCCATTGGTTCATGTGATCAAGAAACTATTCCATATCCATACAATTGTGATTAACTGAAATTTTCTTTTTTGTGTCATGTATAAAGAGTGCTCCAAGGCCAACAGGCAGTCCATCGTTTATGAGAAAGAGAACAAGAAAATGGGAATTCAAAGCTATCTGTTCATCATCTTTCTACTTGTTCTTAGCTGTGATTCATTAACTAGTAGTAGCACTTTGTTTTCAACATCAAACTACAACTCCATTTCTCTGAATCGTTATAGTTTCCCTGATAGATTCATTTTTGGGACGGCTTCTTCTGCTTATCAGGTGAATTGTTGTACGTTCTTCGAAATTTTGGTTTCGTTCAAGTTCTTGAGATGCTTAACCATGGAGTTCTTTTTTTTTTTTAATGTCTTAGTATGAAGGCGCAGCCAGAGAAGATGGTAAAGGACCAAGCATATGGGATTTTTTCACTCATAGATATCCAGGTCTGTCTCTCTCTATCTCTCTCTCA
>JANZXR010000003.1:606069-625777 GCA_027575705.1 Erythroxylum echinodendron
GGACTATAATATCTTTATAGATGATATGGAGTTGAAAATGAAGTAGAGAAGATGATCTTGGTGTGCATTGTGATAAGAAAAGATTTAGAAACAAAAATGGTAGTGATTTGGAAAATGTTCACTGAGTGCGCTTCAGTCTAATAGCCATAATTTTTTTTTAGTTATCCAATTGAGATGATTATTTTCTTGGATTACACTAGAAACATATGGCTACAGTTCTTATGAAGAAATCAAATTTCAGTTCTGTCTCGAAGAGTCTCAAAATTTCATGAAGTTGAGAACTAGGTAAAGTACATTGGTGGATGAATGTAAAATTTGCCTTTGTACTTAAGAGGAAAATCTGGATTGATTTAGGCTCAATTGGATGAAGTTGACTTCTTGAAAACTGTAGATTATTTTTCTAGCTTTCTAATGATATATAGCATGAAATTTTTGAGCATCGGAGTCGAAAGTTAGGATTTTTACAAGTGAAGATGTCTAGAAGTTTAGAGGTATCCTCTAGGTGAGGTCATCTTCTTCTGTAAATCAACTCCTGTAAACAAACTTCTTCTGTGATGACGTCATCTTCCTCTGGGTGACATCATCTTCTTCTGTAAGGACGCATCGTCTGTGTTTTGTATCCTCTTTGAACTAACTTCTTCTATGATAATGTCATCTTCCTCTGGGTGACGTCATCTCCTTCTATATCACTGTTCATGGACTCTTTCTATGTTCCTGTTCATGAACTTCATCTATGTGTAATGTTCATGAACTCCGTCTATGTTACTGTTCATGAACTCCCTCTGTTACTGTTCATAAACTCCGCCTATGTTACTGTTCATGAACTTCGTCTATCTTACTGTTCATGAACTCCGCCTATGTTACTGTTCATGAACTACTTCTATGTTACTGTTCATGAACTTCGTCTATGTTATTGTTCATAAACTTCTTCTATGTTACTGGTCATCAACCTCTTCTATGTTACTATTTACAAACTCCTTCTGTGATGATGTCATCTTTTTCTATGTTTCTTCTATACTGATGTCATCTCCTTCTGTGTTTTGCTTCTTCTATGTTCGTCTATACCTATCTTCTGTCCCATTGTTGACCCCTCAGAAGATAGAATTGACCTTTAAGGTCTTCATGAAAGTTGTAGATCTTGGAATTCTCTTTCAAATCATATAAATAAAATCTTGATCCAATTCCTCTAGAGAAAGATATGGCAATCGAAAAATATCATCTGTGTTCCCAAACTTCTTCTGTTACTGTTCATTGTATATCTTCTGTCCTATTTTTGACCCTGCAGAAGATAAAATTGACCTTTGAGCTCTTGATGAAGTTTATGTATCTTGATTCCCTCTTTCAAATCATGTAAAGAACAATTGAATCGGATCTCTATAGAAAAAGTTATGTGTAGAGAAAAACTTCTTCTGTGATGATGTCATCTTCTTCCATGTTTCTTCTGTGCTGACATCATCTTCTTCTGTGTTTTGCTTCTTCTCTATACTATCTTCTGTTCGATTTTTGACCCTTAAGAAGAGAAAATTGGTCTTTTAAGTCTTCACAAAAGTTGTAGCTCTTGAAGTCCTCTTTTGAACCATCTAAAGAACACCTAAATCTAATACCTATAGAGGAAGTTATGGCAATAGCCCCGAAGTAAGTTCAATATGATTGAGGATAAAAACAGATTGGAGTCTTTTGGTTATTTACGTGCCGTTGACCTATAGCCTTCTCCCAGCTGCTCGCTTGTGGCTACGAGATCCTGAGAAATCAGACTCGTTAATCTTTTCACGGTGTAAACTTCAGTTTCGCCATTGCATTCCACGGAGCTCTCGATCCATTTGATGTGCATTTGCATTTTGATATGATGAATGCATACATGATTTGAAATATTGTAAATTTTGACAAGTAAAATGATTTCAAAAGTTTTGCTTATTCTTCGTTATAAGCTTGTTACCCATGAGCTATTAAGCTCACCCCCTTCCTGTCCCCACCTTCAAGTGATGAGTAAGAGATGAAGTGAAAGAGAGTCAAGGCATCATTCAAAGCTTGCTTAGGTTGTAATTTGAGAAAATTTTTGGAAGACACGAGGCTTTAGTCACTTTGAAGACTTTGCAGTTCATGTAACCTTTGTGTATTGAGATTTCGGATTTTGTTGTAAAGTGATTTTAAGCTAGATTTTGTACTAATAAGGATTCTAGATTCATTTTGAGTATTTTTAGATTAAGTATCTTAGGTATCTTGGGATTTTGAGATATGGATGTATTGTAATTTGAAACGCTTTTTTGGCTTTGTGAAAACTCTTATATTTGATATTAATGAATTATGATTTATGTATAGATGAATTTGAGTGGACAAGTATGATTTATGTATGGATAGTTAGACTCCGAAAATAGGGTCTAACATTTGTGGTATCAGAGTAAGTAAGAGTTGGACTCCGAAAACGGAGCCCAACATGTTTGATGTATGATTCCATAAGAATCTAGGTAAGCACGAAATTTTCCATCCATATACTTCATTCCATTATCAGATATTAGGATTTTAATTTTAGCATCATGCTGGGTACAAATCATTTTATGAAAAGGTTAGAAGCATGAAAACTTTCATTCTTTGGTTTCATCAAATAAACAATCTTATGCAACAATCAATAAAGATTACAAACCATCTATGGCCAGAAAAAGAGGGATTTTGAGTTAAACCCAAATATCAGAGTGAATTGCCATAAAAGGAACACTACTCTTATTATTAGATAAATGATAAGAACTTCTCGTATGTTTAGCAATATGCTTCACAAAACAAAGAACTAAAAGAAGTTCTTTTTAAACAAACTTGGATATAATTTTTTTAGATCAAAAAATGAGGGATGTCCTAACCACTTAAGCCACTGTAGAATTTCCTTATTAATCACACCATTCCTAAGAGACACTTAATGAGCAATTGTCATGTGATTTTCTTTCAAGACATATAAGTCATCCTGCAATATACTAGTTCCAATCCTTTCCCCTGTGTGGAGGTTATGAAGAACACAATAGTTAGGAAAGAAACTGAACTTTGCAATTAAGATATTTAGTGATAGAACTGACAGAGAGAAGATTAATAGGGAAACAAGATACGTGAAGAACTAAGGATAAAGTGATTTTGCAAGTAAAGTTAACAGAACCTGTAGCAGATATGAAGGTAAAAGACTCATATGTTATTTTAACATTATCCCCCTTTTTCCATGAGAATATGTTAAAAGTCCTTTTCGAGAGTCTGTCATATGTTTGTTAGCTCCAAAGTCTATAATCCAAGGATTAACTTTAGAGTTTTGAGTACACAATACTTGATTTTGTAATATTTGATGTACCAACATTGGAAGGAGAGTCCAGTTTTAAGAGAAGATATCTTAAGTTCCTTATTGGATAAAAACCTAGTTAGCAGTGTTTTAAATGCTTCATTCCCTTCAGCCAAGTGGGCCTAGCCCCTTACCACTAAACCACCTCATTTTTCACGACACTGAGTTGGCCTCCGATGTAGTTTCCAACAGGTTTCTTTGGAATGTTTTGTTTTCAACAATAATCATAGTTAAAATGATCCTTATTAGATAAAATTATTTGTAGGTTTTGGCTTCTCGGTAAAACTAGCCACTACCTTACTTTCTCAACAATGGTTGTATGTAGCGAGACATTTCTTCTACTTTCTTCTTGTTGAACGTGAGAATGTGCAAGCGTTACTAAGGGGAAAAGGGTCTTTTCCAAGTATAGTACCTCGTAGATCTTATTATGGCATGAGACTCGTTAAAAAATCAAATAATCAATCATCCTCTATCGTTTTCTACAATTTAGTAGCATCCTTTGAGCATTCTGCTTGAAGTCCTAATGATAATGCACTTCCTGCCATAACCCACATAGCTCCATAAAGTACTATGATACAGTCATATCTCCCCATTTTGTGTTGTGTAGTTTATTACAAAGATAAAAAATTTAGGCTTTATTACCAATTTGAGAGTAAGTCAGAGAAGTAGCTTTCCATATCTTTGTTGTTGTGTCAAGTAACATATATGTTTGAGCAATCTCTAGTTTCACTGAATTGATGAGCCAAGACATCACAAGAGAATTCTCAAACTCCCATTGATTATAATTAGGACATCTAGTCACTCACTATCAGTAATAACGTAACCCTATAAGCCTCTAGCTTTGATAAACAACAAAAAAAATCTTGATCAAACAAGAGATAATTAGTTCCAACAAGTTTCATAGGACTGATTTGAAGTGAAGGATTATCATAACTCGAAAGGGTTACCTTTTTTCAGTCCATTGTCTTCATAATCACCTAGGACAAACAAAGAAATATGCCAACTGTAGTAACAGAAAGAATTCAAAGACAAATAAAGAATTCTGACATTATTGTTCTGAACAGAGAAGAATAGCTAGGAAAAAAAATTGAGAAGAAAGTATAAGCTCCTTAAATCAAACAGGGCTCTGATACTATCAAGAAAACAACTCGGAGAGAAACAAAAAATGTTTCTATCAGTGAATTGACATAATTTGTACCGAAATCCATGGTTTATATACACAAGGCCTAGGACTATTTAGGAATATCAAATTACTCAATTATAGGAAGAAATCATTATAACTATCAATTCCAAGTGTATACAAGAAAATACAATCAATTATATTAACTATGATAATAACTCTAGTCAACATTAAGTAATAGAGTTAAGTGATAATCTTTAAAATAAAAGGATTAAAATAAAAAAAATCAAATATTAGTGAATAAAATATATTTAAGGCTTAAAATAATTTGATATAAACTTAATAAAATTTCTCTTCCAAGGTTTCTAATATCATAAGAAGATTTTTAAACAAATAAAAACAATAAAGATATTTCTTATAATAACTAAATAAAAGGAGAGGATGGTATCAAAATTATTATTTTTATTTGACCAAAAATGAATCTGTAGAACATTGCTTGTAGAACTTCATAGTTTCATTTCACAGGGATCACTTTCGAGACTATGCTGAGACTTGCTTTAAGGAGTTTGGAGACCGAGTTAAGCATTGGATTACATTGAATGAACCTTTGAGTTATAGTATGACTGGCTACGCCGTCGGTTCACTGGCGCCAGGACGATGTTCAGCTTGGCAACAGTTGAATTGTTCCGGCGGAGATTCAGCTACAGAGCCATACTTGGTGGCTCACAGCCTACTTCTTGCTCATGCCTCTGCTGTTCAATCGTACAAGACAAAGTACCAGGTCCACTTCACAACATTATGTCTATGTAGCAAATATATATGGGAAAATAGATAACAGATTAAAAATTATCTAAATTTAAAATTTTTAATTTAATGTTAAAATTTTTAAAGCTTTTATTTTAGTGATTAATCTTTTAAATTCGTATAAATCAAGTTAAAATAATTTTTAACCTGATTTATATAAATTTTAAAAACTTAATTACTAAATTAAAAATTTTGAAACAAAATTAAAAAAAACTAAAAAGTTAAAACACTTTTGAATATGTTATCCTTAAAAAAAACAAATATAAGAGTTTAATTTGAGTAAAAATAAATAAACTAGTTCTCATAGCGTTTAGGAGCATATGTATCATAAGAAATTCATTTGGATTCATCGAACTAGTGTGATTTACCAAACATTATAAGTGTTGCAGGCAACACAAAAGGGTGTGATAGGAATCACCTTAGTGACAAATTGGTTTGTGCCATATTCTAATGCAAAGCACAATAGAAATGCTGCAAAACGAGCCATTGATTTCATGTTTGGATGGTAAGTTCTTTCAAATAAAGAATAATTCTGATGCTTTGATATGCATCTTCTTCTTACGCTAAAAAAACTTTTGAGTTGCAGGTTCATGGACCCTTTGATCAATGGTGATTATCCACATTCCATGAGGTCTCTTGTTGGGAGACGATTGCCTAAATTCTCAGAGCAGCAATCCGAATCAGTGAAAGGGTCGTTTGATTTTCTTGGATTGAACTATTACACTGCTAATTATGCTGCTTATCTGCCATCCTATTAATCATTAATGCAAGCTACGTAACAGATTCTCATGCTACTCTTACAAGTGAGCATATTTTTTGTATTAACTCCACAGCAAGTTTCAAGGTTTTCTCAAGTAGAATCAATAGCTTCCATTAACTAACAATTCTCACTGTTTGTTTTTTATGTAGATGCTAGAAATGGCATCCCCATCGGTCCACAGGTGCGTCGTAGATTCAAGTTTGGTTTTAATTCGTTAGTTTGTTGAGTGATTGACCTGAAATACATTATTGATGGTATTCATATTCGAAAGGTAGTAATTATGAATTTTATATGATAAAATTTTATTTCAATTTACGAAGTAAATCATAGTGAAAGAAGAGAGAGAGTTTATATTAGTTTTTAAAGAGAGTTAGGAAGAATGTATAAGAAGATCTGTTATTGCTTTAGTTGTGTAGTTGTGAAAGGCCTATGAGCCTTTATATACAACTAAAAATAGAATCAAAAAGAGATTTACAGGGAATATTACAGCTAATATTCTTTGACCTAAGCTTATCTACAAAGGCTGAATTATAAGCTTATCTAAAACGTTGAATTGTTAAGATACATGTAAATCAAACGTCATCAGCCCCCTCAAGCTCATGATATCTAGCAATTGTGAGTTTGTGACAAAGATGGTGGAATGCTGAAGAGGATAAAGGCTTGGTCATAACATCAGCGATTTGAAAAGCAGATGCAATGTTTCTGATGGAGAGTGCTTTGTTAGCCACCAGGTCACGAACAAAATGGATGTCAATTTTAATGTGCTTGGTATGGGCATTAGTGATTGGATCATAAGTAAGGAATATAGCACCAAGATTATCACACCAAAATGTGGGTGTAACTTTAGAGAAACCAATTTCACTTATAAGAGAAGTGATCTAACAAATTTCCACTGTGACTAGAGCAATGCTTCGATATTCAGCTTTCAGTACTAAATATGGCAACAATAGGTTGTTTCCTAGTACTCCAAGAGATTAAATTGGACCCAACATAAATGCAATATCCAGAAGTAGAGGGACAATCTTTAGGACAACCAACTCAATCAACATCACATTAGGCATTTAATTGAAGTGAGGATGATCTAAGAAAGTGAATGCCGTGAGATGATGTTCAGCGAAGATAACGAAAAATCTGTTTAACTATAGTCCAATGCATATTAGTAGGGCAATGTAAAAATTGGGATATCTTATTGACAGCAAATTGAATGTCGGGGGAGTAAAGCACAAATATTAAAGAGCAACAATAGTGCTTCGGTGCTCAAAGGGATTAAAAAAGGGTGTGCTATGATTTTTGGATAAATGAAGCGACGGAGTGATCGAAGTGTGAATAGGTTTGGAATGATCAAAACCTGTCCGAAGAAGAAGATCATTGGTATATTTAGTTTAGGTAAGAAGAATACTGGTGGAAGTGGAAGTGGCTTTAAGACCAAGAAAATGATGTAACAGGCTTAAGTCTTTAATGGAGAAGGTAGTATGAAGATTTTGGATAAGGGTGAAAATGAAGGATGGAGACGATCCGGTAAACAAAATATCATCAACATAAACTAAGACGAATGTGATGTGAGATGAGATGGTATTAATAAAGAGAGAAGGTCAGTTTGGAAGAAGTAAATTTTAGGTCAAGAAGTTTCTGACTTAGACTATGAAACTAAGCTCTAAGAGCATGTTTGAGACTATATAGGCTTTGTGAAGATGACAGACATGAATAGGATAGTGAGGATCTTGAAAACCAGGTGGTTGGGACAGAAAGACTTATTCATGAAGATGACTATGAAGGAAGACGTTATTAACATCAAGTTGGCAGATTAACCAATTTTTAGAAAGAGAAATGATAAGGATGAGATGATTGGTGGTGGGTTTAATGACAAGGTTGGAGGTGTCAATGTAGTCAATACCAGAAACTTGGTGAAAAACTTTGGCAACTAGATGAGCTTTATAGTGTTGAATAGTTCCATCAAAATTTTGTTTGGTGCAAAACACCCATTTACAACCAACAACGCTAGCATTTAGTGGAGGAGGAACAAGAGTCCAAGTATTATAGCGATGCAAAGCAGTGACCTCATCAAGCATAGTTATGAAATTTATTTACCTAGGTAAAGGATGTAGGGTCAGAAAAGGTTTGGGAAGCAAGGAGTAAGTGATATAGTCAGAAAATGATCAAGGAGTACGAGTTTGATCATGAGTTCGTGTGACCACTAGATGGGAAGATTGTGCTTGGTGAGGTGGTGGAGGGGGTAAAGAGGGTAGTGGTAAAAAAGATGGAGGGGGTGGAGTGAAAGGTAGGAGAAGTGAGCAAAGTATGGTGGTCAGGATGTAAATGATGTGGGTGTTGGTTTATGCCCTATAGCCAATTGCTTTGGTTGTAATTTAGTGACAAATTATTTAAAGACATTTTTTATTTGTACATGTTTAGATGTATACGATAAAGTCCATAGAATAATTGTACATTACAAATGAAATTATAATTATGAGATTCATATTGCATTTATGTATTATTCCTAAATGTTCCTAGTTAATGTTCTATTAAGATTGGACATTATTATAACGTAAAAAGACGAGCATACGTTGTGTTTTTCCTCATGAAGAAAGTAGTCGATCTCATAAGCTAAAGTATAAAGATACTTAAACAAACGTGTGCGTTCTTATTAGAGAACAAGTTCACTGAATAGACCCGATACGAGAAATCCATTTGGAACATTACTTGTATGTCAATGGAATTCTCATTGTGATGATTGTATAAGTGATCCTTTGACTTGAGGTCATCAAAGTTATCTTGTATAGGGATTGCTATGTTTTGATACTACTTATAATCTATTTAATCATATGTCGTTTAATCAGTAGTCATTGGATGCAGCATGAACTATATGGAGGTAGTTGTATGATCAAGATAAGATTCATCATCCTAAAGTAATTAGGAAGAATGTTCATTGTTCTCGATTAGTATTGATTCAGTAAATCCTTGGCCAAGATGAAATGATGCTTTGTAAATAGCTTACGAATGTCATTAATTGAATCGATAGCTAATGGCGAAGAACTAATATGATTAGACTCAAAATAGAGTAGACATTAATTTTATGCTCTATGTCTAATTGAAACATTAGTTGATGAAAGGATTTAATTATACAGAAAAATCATGCAAGGAAAAAGGTTAGTCAAAACTACTTTGACATTCCTAAATATCTGGGTGGCCATAATGCGTTGCTAGATGTCAATCTTGATCAATAATAATAAATTATTTAATTAGAGAATTAAAGATAAATTAAAAATAATTTTAATTTATCTAATTCTAATTATAAATTAGAATTAGAATTTATAATCATTGCCAACATATTTGGGAACCTAATAGGTCTCACATATAGAATGTGTTGAAGAGAGCAAAGTTAATTTAATCAAGTTGGATTTGATTATAGAGTTTAAGAAACTTTATGATTAAATATGAAATATTTAATAAATAAGGATCAATATGAGATATTGAATTTTATATAGACATAATTGGTATTTAATCAGAATTATTTGTAATTCTAATTAAAGTTTAATTGAAATTAGAATTTAATTTCAATTAAATTATTAAAACGTCTAAAACTTATTATGAATAGGCTTAAGCTCTATGGAGCTAGCACTTTATGCTTAACCCTCTCTGTAAGAGTTATAGAGTTCTCTCAACTTATTCTGTGGATACCGTTAGAGGCCAGACATTTATGTAGCTACAGTGGTTGAAACAGATCTGTTTCGGGAACAGTTTAAGGGATATGACAAGATAAAGATCAAACTTCGAAATAAGGTACAAATTAAGTTTCCGCTTTATTATAATTTATGTTAAATTATTTTATAGAATTGAAGAGATCTTGATTTTCAGAAATCAAAGATTACGAAAAAAATTTCGTAATTATTCCGCTACGGTTAGGTCAAATCTCGACTCAGTTTCCCAACATTAATATCAGAGCATGATTTTAATTCTATAATTTGATTAGGAATCAACAATCAGATCAGATATGATACTTGAATTATTCTGGAATTCTGTTTAATTTCTGAAAAGTTCAGAATATGTTGTTAGATTGGTTATTGCGTTTTTGAAAAACTCCCTTTAAGCCATGTTTTCGTATCTGTTGTTTGCTTTTATTCTGAAATTGAAACCCAGAAAGCTTTGAACTCTAAAATTGTTCTGGAGTTCTTAACGCGTATTTGAATATAAGCGACTTTGGTTGTGTTTTCTGGTTTGCAAGTTATACTATTTCTGGAAAAACGAAACAAAGATGTTGCGGTTGGTGTTACGTGCGTTTCGTGGAGGTTGTTTTTTTTGTTTGAGAATCTGAAAACGAATAACTGCATAAAGTGGTGTTTGCGAATCTAGATATGCGTTTGTTTGCATTGATTGAGAACTATAACAACTATTTTTTGAGAAACAACAAAACGCTGTCAAAACAAGTTTTTGAATAATCCAGAATAGAACTCTTGATCAATTGTTGGTGAGATGTTGCGATTTTTGATTGTTTTGTGTCTGGTGCAAAGTTACGGATACTGTACCAGATTCAGTACTGGATTGGATTCTGGTATGGTACTGTATCGGTACCAGTCAATACCAGATACCATTTCGGGTAATTTTTTAATTTATAAAAAAGTTCCTGATTTTTTAAAAAATTGCAAAATAGTCCATTGTCATACTGTACAGTTGTACTGTATATTTTTAACCTAGTCTCTAAAAATCAAAATAATAAATAATAATCACAATTAATATGAAATAACAATAATTTTTAGATGTTTCACATAAAAATAATAACCACAATTTATATGAAAAAGACAATCATTATTAAAAATATAAAATTAAGAACAATATACAATATTCAAAATATTACAATTTTAATTTTTATTATATAATAAATAATAATTACATCAAAACATCTAATAAAAATAATAATAAATATTCTTAACTTTAAAATTATTATAATTTACAATAAGAGCTCGTAATAAGGAAACAATTAAATAAAATTAAAATATGAAATAAAAAAATATGTTATTTAATTTATTATTAATTAAATATATTATATATTTGATTAATTAAAACTATTATTACTAAAATTATAAATATATATATTTCAAAAATTTTTGATTTAATAATTCAAAAAATATAAAAATAAAATAAATATTAGTTTATAAATACTAAATTTTAAATTATTTATTTTTAAAACTTAAACATTTTTATTAATGCTTTATTAATAAATATGATATTTATTTTTAATTTTTATTTAATGTATATTATTATTAATAATAAAATATTTATTTTATTTTTAAAATAAAAATAAAATTATAATAAAAGTTAAACTAATCAATAAATTTAAAATTTTGAGTTGTGCGGGAGATCAAAAATTTTAAAATTTTTGATTTTTTGAAAATTTAAATATAAAAATTTTTTCAGTATTGACCGGTATTTATAATACCGGCCGGTATCGACCAGTGTTTAAACTCAGTACTAAAATTGATATTTTGGTACTGTTTTTTGACCGTTACAGTACAAAATTCATGGCGTCTGTTGGGTGTTGTTGCTTGGTCGTCGGAGTGTGATTCCATGAGATGGGGCGAGGCTTGCTAGAAACCGGTGATACCATGGAGGAGCCATCGGCGGGAGTCGCCCATCAGCAACCTTGGACGCCACTGGTTCAACCAAGAGAACTAGTGGCAAATCGCCACTGGTTAGTTGCACACCAACGGTGGTTCACCGCTGGTGGTGGCTCAAACCAGTGGCGAATCGCCACTAGTAAAGTCGAGAGCCATGGCCGACGGTGAATGGCAATGGCGACGCCTTACGCCCAGGGAGTGGTGGCGCGATAGATGGCGAGGAGGTGCGATAAATGTAACGGTGGAGACCCAGGCGTGGAGGCTTGTGGCGGCGTGAGCAAGGAGTAGGATTGGGAATTGCTACCTCTGCATCGTGCCGTAGAGAAGCAACCTATGCTTGGAAAAGACGTAGGATGGCGGTGGTAAGGAGGCGGCTGGAGAGGTTGACGATGGCGGCAACATTCTTTGATTTAGGGATTTCTCAAAGTTGAAGAAGAATGGTATCTGGAAATAGGTTTAAGATTGGGTGTGTTTGGATATATAGATAGCCTTATTCTAAGAGTAGAATAGGCAGTGTTTGGATTTGAGGTTTTTCTAACCTAAAACTTAGAATGAAGGGTATTTGGATACTCTTTTGGTCTATTCTAGTATAAGAATAAGACATGTTTTAGGATTAGGATGAATGTAATCTTAATATTTTTATTCCAAATATTTTTTTAAAATTGTTTTAAAACAAAATTCAATTCAAAATTAAAGTAATTATTTTTCTTAATAGGATTAAGATTAATAATTATCTTGATTCTTAATTAATTTTAGAAAAGTGATTTCTAAACTTAGAATTAATTATTTTCAATTAGATTGAAATTAATTGATTAGAAAGGTAGTTTCTAAAATAAGAATTAATTAGTTTCAATTAGATTGAAATTAATTAATTTGACTCATTAAAATTAAAAAAAGTGTTTTCTTATGTAATTAAGAAAGGTGTTTCTTAATTAAATTTATTTATTTCAATTTGATTGAAGTAAATTAAATTTATGATTTTATTTGTTAGAAATAATATGATTAGATTCAAAACAGAGTAAACATTAATTTCATGCTCTATGTCTAATTGAAACATTAGTTGATGAAATGATTGAATTATACAGAAAAATCATGCAAGGAAAAAAGTTAGTCAAAACTACTTTGACATTCTTAAATATTTGGGTGGTCACGATGTATTGTTAGACGTCAATCTTGATCAATGATTATAAATTATTTAATTGAAGAATTAAAGATAAATTAAAACTTAATTTATCTAATTCTAATTGTGAATTAGAATTAGAATTTATAAATTCTAATTCATAATCATTGCCAACATATTTGAGAATTTAATGGATCTCATATATAGAATGAGTTGAAGAAAGCAAAGTTAATTTAATCAAGTTGGACTTGATTATAGAGTTTGAGAAACTTTATGATTAAATATGAGATATTTAATAAATAAATATCAATATGAGATATTGAATCTTATATGGACATAATTGATATTTAATTAGAATTATTTGTAATTCTAATTAAAGTTTAATTGAAATTAGAATTTAATTTCAATTAAATTATTAAAACGTCCAGAGCTTATTATAAATAGGCTTAAGCTCTATGGAGCTAGCACTTCATGCTTAACCCTCTCTTTAAGAGTTACAGAGTTCCCTCAACTCATTTTGTGGATACCGTTAGAGGTCGAACATTTGTGCGGCTACGGTGGTTGAAACAGATGGGTTTTGGGAACGATTCGTGGGATATGACAAGATAAAAATCAAGCTTCAAAATAATGTACGAATTAAGTCTCTGCTTTATTATGATTTATGATAATCATTTTATATAAGTAAAGAAATCTTGATTTTCGGGAAATCAAAGATTACAAAAAAAGTTTCGTAATTATTTTGCTGCGATTGAGATTAGATCTTGACCCAGTTTTCCAACGGTGAGTGGAGAGTGAACATAGAGAAAATCATTTTCAAGAAAATGATCTTGGCGGGAAATGTAAAGTTTGAATGTTTGAAGATCAAAACATTGATAACCTTTATACTAAGAACAATATCCAAGGAAGACACATGGAGTGAATTTTGGTACGAGTTTATCAGGGTGAGTGGAACCAAGAAAGGGAAAGCAGGCACATTCAAAAACTTGTAAACTAGAGAGAGTTGGTGGGGTTATGAATAGTAATTTATGAGAGGAGTTGTTATTAAGGATTGGAGCGGGTAAGAGATTGATAAGGCAGACAATAATAAAGAAAGCTTCAAACCGAAAGACTTTGGGAAGAGGGCGTGAAGAAGAAGAAGACTTAGACTTGTTTAAGTGATGTGGCAAATTTTGCGTTCAACAAGGTCATTTTGTTGAAGAGTGTATGGACAAGAAATGAGATAATTGATGCCAAACATCTTTAATAAATAGCTAATGTTATCTACTGGTCAAATCAGTTGGTTCTTAACTAATAGTTAATACAATCCGCTAATTTTCAAACAGGGCTTATATATATAAGTAAAAACAAAATAAAAAAAAGATTTATAGAGAATATTACAACTAATATTTCGATATAGTTTGATCTAAGCTTATCCACAAAGATTGAATTGTAATCTTATCTAAAAATATTGAATTGTTAAGATATATGTAACTCAAACGTTATCAATTTTTAGGAATGGTCGGATAAAAGATGTAGAAAAAAAACTCTTCATCATTTGTCATTTTTCAAAAAATTTCTTATTTTAAACTTCGATTAAAAAAAATTAACTTCAAAACACATACAATATAAATATTATATATTGACTAATTAAATGATATTTATATGATGATTCCATTCAACTACTAAACTCGAACCGAATTAATTAAATATCACATAAATTAATAATATATTATAATTATCTTAAATTATTAATTTAATCTAATTTAATTTATTCCAGTGTAATTCAAGAGCTAAGTTGATTACTATATTAATAATATTTGATTAGTTCATATTTGATATTCATATTACATTTGTTCCGTTATTATTTTTATAACCAAAGTTAAAAAGAAAACGAGTTTTTTGAAAAACTAAAAAGAAAAATTGTTTGATAATTTTAAGATCAATAATTTTTTAAAAATGTTTTAAATTATAAGATAGGTCTATATCTTTTCTTCGAAATGGTAATAGTTCAGACTATATGCTTGAAATGAACCTTTTCTTTTATCAGGCAGCATCAGGTTGGCGTGTCTATCCCAGAGGAATTCGAGACTTGTTACTGTACATCAAGAAGACTT
Source organism: Erythroxylum echinodendron (assembly GCA_027575705.1). Classification (NCBI taxonomy): domain Eukaryota; kingdom Viridiplantae; phylum Streptophyta; class Magnoliopsida; order Malpighiales; family Erythroxylaceae; genus Erythroxylum; species Erythroxylum echinodendron. The sequence goes on from JANZXR010000003.1 coordinate 620,892, forward strand.
ACCCTAATACTCCAGTTATTTACATCACTGAAAATGGTATGCATACGTATGTTGAAAATGTTACTGTCTTACGAGTTTGTTCATTTACTCTGAAAAAAAAGAATTCTCTGAGTATTTGCAGGTGTTGATGAGTTCAACAATTCTACACTAACTCTTGAGCAAGCCCTTGAAGACAACATGAGGATTGATTATTACTATCGTCACCTCTCTTACCTTCAAAGAGCTATCCAGTAAGTGCTTCATTGTCACTTCCTTCCCTGATCACAAAATAAAGATTAATGACCATAAATTAGAATGTGCATTACCTGATTGGGAAACAATTAAGGAGTATGATCGATGATATGGTCTAAATCAGTATTAACGAGTGAGTTCAGCTATGCGTCTTACTTTTACTGTTATATTGGAAGCTATTCCGTATAATTTGACATGAAGATTTTTTTAGGTATGAAATATAAACCTCTTTTATATTTTAAAAAATTTAAAAACTCATAATTTTTAAAATTTTTGAAAAAATTCTTCTTAATTTTTAATTTTCCAGCAAAATTTCTTTTTCAAATTTCGATTAAAAACTAATGACAAAGCATATGTAGTATAAATCTCACACATGAACAAATCAAATGTCATTAATGATAGCTCAACTAAACTCTTAATTATTCAAATTAATTAAATTCAATTTAAATTAATAATTTAAGATAATTATAATAAATTATTATTTTAGATCAAATTTAATTAGTTCAATTTAAATTTAAGAGTTTAGTTGAATCGTCATATAAAATATTTTATTGGTACAAGTGTGATGTTTATATTAAGTGCATTTTGTTTTTGATTTTTAACTGAAATTTAAGAAAATGAGTTTTTCCCCTAAAAACTAGCAACTATAAGAAGTTTTTATAAAAATTTTAAGGATTAAGGAGTATTTTTTTTAATTTCTTAAACTATAGGAGAAATTGATATCTTTTAGCTAGATTTTCTTTTAAATTACGGATTAAGGGTTGTATTACGAACAGCAATCCCGATATTACTATTCCATAATTTAAGATCTTACTTAACGTAAAACGAAAAACAGATAATTTTAATTTTCAATATCTCAAGATACATAGGTTGTTATTATATATAAGAATTATTGTTCTTCTGGCAGGGAAGGCGTGAATGTGAAGGGTTTTTTTGCTTGGTCATTGCTGGACAACTTTGAATGGAATTCAGGTTACACAGTAAGATTTGGGATCAACTTTGTTGATTATAAGAATGGATTGAAAAGATACCCAAAGCATTCAGCTAAGTGGTTCAAGAGCTTCCTGAAGAAGAAGTATTAGGCACACCGCCATATAAAAACATACCAACTTTGTAAAAGATGATGATGATAATACAGAGGATGGTCGGTCTGTTCTGAAAGTGAGATGACTGCGAGTATGAAAACTAAGAAAAACATTGTCTTGACGTTTCTGGCATAAAGATTGTCTTGCTGTATGTATTAAAGAGATTAAGCCTTCGTCGAATTGTGGTTGATGTATCAATAATACACAAATAAACCGAACTTTTAATTTTTGTCTCTAGTTTATCATCAAGTGATAGAGTTAAGTAAGAATTATAATTAATGATCCGAATTATGAGGATTATATATTTTTTACAATTTTTAAAAATATATTAATGGTCCTGAAGAAGAAGTATTAGGCACACCATCATATAAAAACATATGTGAACTTTATAAAAGATGATGATGAAACAGAAGAGGCTTAATGATTTTCATAATTTTTAGTTATCGTTTTATGTTTTACGTTATGAAAGAGAGATTTTTCTGAGTATGAAAACAAAACCAAAAAAACATGGGACAGTTGATTGGTAGTAGGAATGTTAAAGTCAGCTCGGTCAGCTCTCTCATGACCGACCGTTACTTCCAAAACAATGTCGTTTTGAAAGTTTTTTATTTTAAAAAATAAAGGACAGGTAGGCCTGGGCCACAGCCAGACGGCCCGACCCATCCCAACCTGACACATTGATATCCCTAATTGATACTTGAATTCAAAGTTCTTTTTTAGCAACTTTATCCTGAACATGATGAAATTCATTTTTCAAATGTTTACACCATGTATGAAAAATAGTTGTAGTAGTAAGATAAGTAGCACTTAAATTATCACACCACAAAATAGGAGATGATGTTAAAGGAATACCAATTTCTCGCATATCTGATTGTAACTAGTTTAACTTTGTCAACATGATACTCAACTTCGGTAGATGATTTGGCCACCATTCTTTGTTTCCTTGATTCCCACAATGTTAAATTGTTACCGACATAAAAGCCTGTGGCACTCTTACGATCATCATTGCTTCCTTCCCAATCGGAGTCACTGTAAGCCAAGATAGGAAAAGAATTTAAGCATCTCAACAAAATGCCATGATCAATAGTGCTAATAAGATACCTAAGTATTCATTTAACTATTGTTCATTGCTAATCAATAGGTGAATGCATGAACTGAGAAATCTTTTTGACTGCATAACAATTATCAAGACAAGTTAAAACGAGGTATTTCAAGCCTTCAACAATACTTCGATAGAGATTAGTGTCCAAAAAAGAAGTCCCATCATGAATACTCAATTTTAGTGTCCAAAAAAGAAGTCCCATCGTGAATACTCAGTTTTACTTTTTCACAAGCTGGTGTAGCAATACTATTTGCATCCTCTATACAAGTTTTGTTCAATAAATCCTTTATATATTTGGACTGAGTGAGTAACAAACCATCTAAAGTCTAATGTGTCTCCATACACAAAAAGTAAGAAAGAAGTCCTAAATCATTTTGCGCAAAGGATTGTTCGAGAGATTGAATTATGTTAGTGACCACATGACTATTGTTTCCCATGATAATAATATTATTAACATATAACAAACAAAAAATTGAACCAAACCATGATATAGGATGAAAAGAGAGGCATCGGTCTTTGAACCCTTGAAACCAAGGTTGATCAATGCATTCGTCAAACACTTAAATCATAATCGAGGTGTCTGTTTCAATCCATAAATAGATTTTTGTAATTTACAAACATAGTTCGGATATGTAGGATGAACATACCCATTCGATTATTGCACGAAGACATTCTCATCAAGTGAACTATACAACAAGGAATTAGAAACATCCAATTATCCAATCTCCCAATTACTAGATAAGGCATATGATAATAAAAGATGAATAGTGGTAGGTTTAATAAAGGGACTAAAAGTGTTCGTGTAATTCACATCTGGTCATTAATTGAATCTTTCTGCCACTAAACGCGCCTTGTATCTATCAATGGTACCATTTGAATTTTGCTTGATATTATATACCCATTTGCATCCAATTATATTATTAACTTGAGAAGGAGACACTAAAACCTAAACATTGTTGCGGTTCAACGTGTTATACTCTTCTATCATTGCTTGTCTCCACTTTTAGATTGAATAGCTAATTTATAAGTTGACAGTTCAATTTTAGAGAAGGTAAAAATAGACGAGGCTTAGGAGTACAAGTTTTAGATCTAGTAACCATAGGATGTTGACGAGGTAGTGCAATATTATTATAATTGAAACGAGTTAAGTTAACAATTAAAGGAAATTCAGACGATGCTACAGAAGAGCTATCGAGTGATGTATATGGCACAAGTAAGGCATATGATAATAAAAGATGGATAGTGGCAGGTTTAATAACTGGACTAAAAGTGTCAGTGTAACTCACACCTAGTCGTTAATTGAATACTTTTTCCATAATGTGCCTTGCATCGAACAATCGAACCATATGGCTTTTGCTTGATACAATATACCCCTTTATATCCAATTATATTATTTGCTTGGTAGGGAGGCACTAAAACCTAAGCATTACGGATCATCACATTATACTCTTCTATTATTACTTGTCTCCACTTTTTAGATTGATTGACTTATTTATAAGTTGATGGTTCAATTTTAGAGGAGGTAAAAAATTGACGAGGATTAAGAGTACTAGTTTTAAATCTGGTAACCATAGGTTGTCGACGTGGTAGTGCAGTAATATCAAAATTGTAAAGAGTTAAGTGTAACATCCCGCCTCCTATACATACGGCTAGGATACATACGTGTGAAACACTTAGATGACTTAAGATAAATGGACGTTAGATATAAGTTAATTATGACATATATATCGGTTGTTACATTCATACGATTGTATATGCTTTCATTTGGCATTTTCGGGTAAGTATGACAAATTGTAATTATGACAAATGATGAGTCATTGTTTAAGTTAGGAAAACTCCACTACCGGTTGTAATTATGATAAATGGTGAGTCAGAGGAGATAAATAGTACACGTGAGGGACATGGAATAGACTCACGTATTATATTGTTTAAGTTAGGAAGAATCTACCATATTCCTCATTCTTCACTGAAACCCTTCACATCGTGATTCTCTTCCCTAACCTTCACCATCGAATAGCGATCCAAAAATCCTTGTAGTACTGATCCTGATTTCAGTGTTAAAACACTTACACTGAGCACTTGCTAAGCGAGTAAGTGGTTATAATATTGTTTCCACTGTGTAAATAAGCATGTGCATATTGAATATATATATATTATATATATCTGCATGAAAAGGGGTTCACAGTGGAGAGATAATACAAGGATTCTGACTGTTAGTTAAGGTTAATAAGTAACCTCGGAGGGAAGAAGATGCAAAAAGAATATGTAAGCATAAATCGTAGATTGTAATTTTGGTATATATGTGAGTTTTGGCTCTTTGGAAGTGTTTGATGTTTTTAGAGCTAAGGAGGGAGTAGTATAGATGATCCTTGTATGTTTTGAAGTGTAATGGCGAGGGATATGATGTATAGAACTCGTTTAGGCACGAGGGATAATATGTTCTGCTCCCCCGTTTTCTGTATTGTATC
>JANZXR010000003.1:625877-645489 GCA_027575705.1 Erythroxylum echinodendron
AAGATGGTAAAGGACCAAGCATATGGGATTTTTTCACTCATAGATATCCAGGTCTGTCTCTCTCTATCTCTCTCTCAGTGTTGTTCTCTGACTTTAACGAGCTAGAGCAGGAACAAAAAGTAGGAGATAAACTTTTTCATGGAGGATGATGACCACTGCTTTCTTTCTTCTTTTTCTTTATAATTTTATGTGGACGGTTATCACTATATTTTAGGTGTGATGACAAATTAATTCGAAGTCAAAGATTAAGATTGATTTAATCAAGCTCGACTTAAAATTTTAGTTCAAACTTTAGCCAAAAATTTAGGAAAAAAACTTAAATTTGGATGAGTTTACATTTTAATGTTTATACTTGATCAAGTTTAGATTCAAGTTTAAATTTTTTTAGATTTAATCCTCAAGTTAGCTATTGTCATTTACATTCGAATGCTTATACTCAACCAAGCTTAAATTTTTTAAAATTAACTAGAAATAAATTATGTATGAAAATTATCACTAATTGAAAGGTTGAAACCAAGTTGGAATGAGATTGGGACATATCATAGATGAGATATAATATTCCATGAAAGTGATATATTTTTTTAGTACTGAAAATGATGTTTAAGCTTGATACTTTTCAAAGCATGTTTAACTAGTTATTATCACTAATCCACACGTTGAAATTAACCTATCATAGATGAGATATAATTTTCCATGAAAGTGATATATTTTTTTTTAATACTGAAAAATGTTTAAGAACTTGATATTTTCCAAAGCATGTTTAACTAGTTATTATCACCAATCAATATGTTGAAATTAAGTTCGAACGAGATTGAGACCTATCATAGATGAGACATAATTTTCCATGAAAATGATTTCTTTTTTTAATATTGAAAATGATGTTTAAGAACTTGATACTTTTCAAAGCATGTTTAACTAGTTATGAGTTGGTAAGAGAAACGTTTGAAAAAAGATTAAAAATCTTGAGATTCATTGGCATGACATGATAGGTGCCTCATCCTAGTTAGGGTTAGAATAAAAAATTAAAAAAGTTGCTTTCTAATGTCAAATAGAGTTCAGATCCTCTGTCTAAGATTATTCTATTTTACTTTGTCTAATTAATATACGATGTCGTTTTTGCTTAAAAATTTTAAGTCGACTCATTCACTCTTATGTGTAACTTAAGAGTCACTTATGCACAGGCACGACTTGTGACTTTTTTATTTTTATTTTAATTATACTATTATTACTTTAATAAAAAATTAAATTAAAAAAGAAAAAAAATCAAACTTATGCACGGGAGACACGCCCGTGCATAAGTGACTCTTAAGTCACACATAATAGTGAATGAGTCGAATTAAAATTTTGAAGAAAAAACGACGTCGTATATTAATTAGAGAGAATAATCTTAGACAAAGGATCTGGACTCTCTCAAATAAATTGTTTAAGAAAGAATCCATGATAGTGGTAATCCAACCTAAATAATTGCAACCATGATTATTTCCATTTTTATTTTTATTTTCAAATTTAGTGAAAAAATCTATTTGTTTGAGTTTTTAGTTTCTATTTTTTGTTTTGGTTTCTCCCGGTTTTTAAAAATTATGAAAACCATAAAAAGTGGTTTTTTTGTCTTGTTTTTGTTTTTTCCATAATACTATCATTTAATATATTATTTAATTATTTAAATTTTAATAAAAATTATGAATAATTTAATTTTATTTAGTTTTTATAATTAAATTATATGTAATTAAATTTTAATAATTATTAAAAAATATAATTAAATTGAAAATATAAAAATATTCTAATAAAATTTAATTTAATAATTAAAATATATTTGAAATAAATACTAATTTTAATAATATTTATTTATTAAAATAACATAATATTAAAATAAATATTATATAAGCAATTATTAAATTTATTTAATTAAAAATAATTATCTTTAAGTTTTATCTAAAATATAATTATTATTAGTGATAAAAATATAACATCATTAACAAGCAAACAAGTTTTTATTTTTATTTGAAAAAAATAGAAACAAAAATCTAAAAATTATAATAGAAAAACAAAAATAGAATCAAACGATTAAAAAAACCAAAACTCTTTTATTCAGAATTTTCAAATGTCAAGTGTTACCACAATTATTATTATTATTATGTGTATTTAAAAAATTATTTATTATATTTATTCAAATATATATATGGGATTCTTAGATGGTGTTTTTATTTTTCTTTTTCACAAGAAGCACACAATTTTCTAACAAAAACCCTTTAAATTTTCATTATTTAAATAAGAAAAAGACTTGTACATACTAAAAAAATTTAATGATTACAAACTGGATCGGTTCATTTAGTTCAATCATAAAAATTTTAAACTGATCAATTTTTTAGTTCGATAAATTGACCAATTTATTAATTAATTGACTAATTTTTGCAAATTAACTAGTTTTTATAAACCTGAATAAACCTATCGATTTTGAATTAACTACCTTTCTCTTCAATTAGATTTCAACTTTTTCGATTAGTCACGATAAGTGTTTTTTTAATTATATTTCAATTTTTATAATTTTGTTCAATTTTTGTTGTATATCAATTATATAATGGTCTAATAATAATTAAAATTTTAAACTTTAAATCTTTTATTTTATATTTTTTTCAGTCTAATTTTTAAAATATTAAAATTTAGACTTTTCATAAGCTATAGAATCTTTAATCACTGTTTTCAAAATCCCAATTTCATTAAGTTAGTAAGTGGTTTACTTGTTTTGTCATCGTAATTATCAATCCGCTGATGTTGTAAGTGCTGTATTCGATGACTCTTAGCAGTCAAATGTATCAGTCAAACACGTGCAATATAGGTTACAAATTAGGCCAAAGGTCAGACAGATCTTAGCAGCTTTTCATGTTTTCTCTATTGGACGTAAAAGAGAGCCATGCGGCTATATTTTGTTTCATCAACATATATTTTTTATTATAAGAAATGATACGGTTATTATCTGATTGAATGTCGAGCTTATATTAATAGAGTTTTTATCAGTAGATTTTTTTAGTAAGAGTTTTTTTAAGAAGTTAGTTGACTGTTTGACTGTTATTTAAAAAAAGAGCTTTTTTTAAAGAGCTTCATGCAGTAAACTATTTGGCAACGTAAAAATAAAAAGTACTTTTAATTTTAACTATATTTTATTTTGTAATAAAAATTATTTATGCATATAAATATTATTTAAAATATATTAAATAATATGCAAAACACAATATATTAATCATTATATAATTTTAAACCATATGAAACATAACTGAAAATATATCTAACTAAATCTTTTGTATGAATTATAACATAAATAAAACTAATATCAAAAATAAATATTAAACCATATAAAAAAGTCAAATAATATTATATAAATCTCAAAATAAACATGAAAATATGTTTGTAAGTATTATGAGAATTATATGTAAAATATATGGATAAAAGGGACTAAAAAATAGGCTCATTAATTGATCTGAAAAGTCTACTTAAGAAGTGCTTTTTTGATAAGCTCTAAATTTAAGCTTCTTAAAAAGTTGTATTTTAGCTTCCAAAAAAGCTATATCTACCAAAAGAAATGCCTTTTTATTTGACAACCAAATACTCATTTTTTTAAAAAAAACTTTTACGGTGAAAAAATGTGCTTATTCATTCTTTAACAGCTCAACCAAACAGGCACTTAAATTGAAGCTTGATAAGGTTGACAATTAATTGGCTCCCTCTCTCTTCAAAATTAAAATTAAATTAAATTAAAATTATTTATCATAATTAACCGAGTAAGGTTGATAATTGGCCGAGTCTCATTTCAAAATTTAAATTAAATTAAAAGGTTTAATTTAAATATAAATTATTTACTATAATTAATGGAGTACAACAATTATTTCCGTATTACTTTTTAAGTTATATTAGTTTTTTTTAAAATAACCTCCTTATTATTTAAGAGTAAGATTGTGTATTATTAGACTTTTTCAAATCTCAGTAACATTTTATTCATCGTTTTTGTTGATGTTGTTTTGTAACTTGTATTAGTTTGATAGCAAGTGCTTAATCATTAATTTGAAGTCTCCTGAATTTTTCAAGATTAATTGTACATCAGATAAGATCAGCGATCGAAGCAATGGAGACGTGGCCATTGATTCATACCATCGCTACAAGGTAATTTTGAATTCTAAAGCATAGGATAGTAAGCTAATAAGCTTAATACTTTTCATTAAAGATAATAACGATATTAATGTTCATGGTGATATAAAATAAGATTCGAGTGAACAATATGATGGAAATTTTGAAAACAATATATTTTGCTAAAATCTTTGAATATATTCTTTCATGTTGGGATTATGAAAACGAGAAGAAATCAAGAATTAAGAAATTTAGGTTAACCCTTTATGAAATAAATATTGAATAAAAATGAACTTTTTTTTTTAATGAGGAAAAAAATTGTCTATCTTATCTTAATTAATAAATTTGAGTTTTCATATGTAACAGGAAGATGTTGGGATCATGAAGGAGATGGGCTTAGATGCTTACAGATTTTCGATTTCATGGTCAAGGATACTACCAAGTAAGACTGCTAGAGAAATTATTACCCTTAAATCATTTAATAAAATAAATAAAATACAAATAAACATTTTTTAAAAAATATTAACTCAATTTAAAAAATAAATAAATGTTGAACTATACATGTACTGGCAGATGGAAAGCTTAGTGGGGGAATGAACAGAGAAGGTGTAACATACTACAACAACCTCATCAATGAGCTTTTGGCTAATGGTATCTATTATGATCTATATATGCTTTAATCTTATTATTTTTATATGCATATTATGCACAAGAAATATTTCATTTTTTAATATTTCAAATACCATGTAGGAATACAACCTTTTGTGACTCTCTTTCATTGGGATCTTCCACTAGCCTTAGAAGATGAGTTTGGCGGCTTTCTAAGTCCCTACATTGTGTGAGTATCTTATTCCTTTGTTATAGTTCTACAAAAATGATATAGAAATTTAAATTTTTTAATATTATGTCATTTTGAAAAAAATAATGAAAAACTAATAGAATATAATATAAGAGACTATACAATAATTAAGTGAAGAAAACAACTCAGAGAGTAACAAAAAGTATTTTTATTAGTGAATTGAGATGATTTGTACATAAAAATCCTATAGTCTGTATACACAAGACCTAGGATTATTTAGGAATATCAAATCCCTCAATTATAGGAGGAAATCACTACAATTATCAATTCTAAGTGTATGTAACAAAATACACTCAATTATAATAACTATTATAATAACTCTAGTCAACACTCCCCCTCAAGTTAGTGCATAGATATCACACATGCCTAACTTGTAAGCAAGATTACGAAAATATTTGTTGTAGAGTCTCTTAGTGAAGACATTTGTCAGTTGTTCATTAGACCCCACATGGGAGAAGTGGAACGAACCATTCACAACTTTCTCCTTTAAAAAGTGTTGGTCAATTTTTATGTGTTTTGTTATATTATGCTGACATGATTGTGAGCTATACTAATGGTAGCTTTGTTATTACAGCAGAGGTATGAACATACCAATGTCTACTGATATACATGTTCCTACTTGTAGTTTGTGATTGTCTTTGATAAGAGATTTAGCTGGTTTACAACCCATCATGTTTCTTCTAACAAGTCTAGGACATATTTTCTCTGAGATATAAAGATTCCTCTTCCTGATCTAGTTACTTCAACTCCCAAAAAATATTGCAACTTTCCTAAATCCTTAATTTCAAATTCTTGAGCAAGGAGTTCCTTCAGCTTAACCCTCTCTTTTGTATCACTTCTAGTGACCACAATGTCATCAATATAGACGATGAGAAGCGTGATCTTACTTTGGGAATGCTTGATAAATAGGGTATGATCCACATTACTCTATTGATAACCAAAGGAAATCATGATCTAACTAAACATTTTAAACTATGCTCTGGATGATTGCTTTAGCTCACATAAGAACCTTTTTAGCTTGTAAGCCTTCCTTTGCGTTTTCTCATCTTCAAACCCAGGAGGAATTTCCATATACACCTTCTACTCTAAATTCCCATAAAAGAAAGCATTTTTAACATCAAACTGTTGAAGTCCTAATAATAATGCACACCCTGCCATAATCCACGTAGCTTCACAAAATACTACGATACAGTCATATCTCCCCATTTTTTGTTGTGTAGTTTATTACGAAAATAAAAAATTTAGACTTTATTACCTATTTGAGAGTAAGTAAGAGAAGTAGCTTTCTATATCTTTGTTGTTGTGTCAAGTAACAGATGTGTTTAAGTAATCTCTAGTTTCATTGAATTGATGAGTCAAGACATCACGATAGAATTTTCAAACTCCCATTGATTATAATCAAGATTATTGACATCTAGTCTCTTACTATCACCAATCATGCAACCCTATAAGCCTCTAGCTTTGATAAATAACAAAAAAAATCTTGACCAAACAAGAGATAATTAGTTCCAACAAGTTTCATAGGATTGATTTGAATTGAAGGATTATTACAACTCAAAAGGGTTACCTTTTTTCTGTCCATCATCTTCAGAATCACTTAGGACAAACAAATAAATATGCCAACAGCAGTAACAGAAAGAGTTCAAAGACAAACAGAGACTTCTGGCGTTATCGTTCTGAACAGAGAAGAATAGCTAGGAAAAAATTTGACAAGAAACTATAGGCCCCTTAAATCAGACAGGACTCTGATACCATCAAGAAAACAACTCGGAGAGAAACAAAAAATGTTTCTATCAGTGAATTGACATAATTTGTACCGAAATCATATGTTTTATATACATAAGGCCTAGGACTATTTAGAAATATCAAACCTCTTAATTTTAGGAAGAAATCAGTAAAACTATCAACTCTAAGCGTATACAAGAAAATACAATCAATTATATTAACTATGACAATAACTCTAGTCAACATTAAGTAATAGAGTTAAGTGATAATCTTTAAAATAATAGGATTAAAATAAAAAAATCAAATATTAGTGAATATAATATATTTTAGGCTTAAAATAATTTGATATAAACTTTATAAAATTTCTCTTCCAAGGTTTCCAATATCATAAGAAGCTTTTTAAACAAATAAAAACAATAAAGATATTTCTTATAATAACTAAATAAAAGGTGAGGATGGTATCAAAATTATTGTTGTTATTTTACCAAAAATGAATCTGTAGAACATTGCTTGTAGAACTCCATAGTTTCATTTCACAGGGATCACTTTCGAGACTACGCTGAGACTTGCTTTAAGGAGTTTGGAGACCGAGTTAAGCATTGGATTACATTGAATGAACCTTTGAGTTATAGTATGGCTGGCTATGCCGTCGGTTCACTGGCGCCGGGACGATGTTCAGCTTGGCAACAGTTGAACTGTACTGGCGGAGATTCAGCTACAGAGCCATACTTGGTGGCTCACAACCTACTTCTTGCTCATGCCTCTGCTGTTCAATCGTACAAGACAAAATACCAGGTCCACTTCACAACATTCTGTCCATGTAACAAATATATATGGAAAATTAGATAACAGATTAAAAATTATCTAAATTTTAAATTTCTTTAATATAATGTTAAATTTTTTAACGTTTTTATTTTAGTGATTAATCTTTTAAATTCGTATGAATCAAGTTAATAATGTTTAACCTGATTTATAAAAAATTTAAAAACTTAATTACTAAATTAAAGATTTTGAAACAAAATTTAAAAAATCCTAAAAAGTTAAGCGCTTTTGAATATGTTATCCTTAAAAAAATAATATAAGATTTTAATTTGAGTAAAAATAAATAATCTATTTCTCATAGCGTTTAGGAGCATATGTATCATGAGAAATTCATTTGGATTCATCGAACTACTGTGATTTACCAAACATTATAAGTTTTGCAGGCAACACAAAAGGGTGTTATAGGAATCACCTTAGTGACAAATTGGTTTGTGCCATATTCTAATGCAAAGCACAATAGAAATGCTGCAAAACGAGCCATTGATTTCATGTTTGGATGGTAAGTTCTTCTTTCAAATAAAAAAATAATTCTGATGTTTTGACATGCATCTTCTTCTTACCCGAAAAAACTTTTGAGTTGCAGGTTCATGGACCCTTTGATCAATGGTGATTATCCACATTCCATGAGGTCTGTTGTTGGGAGACGATTGCCTAAATTCTCAGAGGAGCAATCCGAATCAGTGAAAGGGTCGTTTGATTTTCTTGGATTGAACTATTACACTGCTAATTATGCTGCTTATCTGCCATCCTCTAATATCATTAATGCAAGCTACGTGACAGATTCTCATGCTACTCTTACAAGTGAGCATATTTTTCGTATTAACTCCACAGCAAGTTTCAAGGTTTTCTCAAGTAGAATCAATAGCTTCCATTATCTATCAATTCTGTCACTGTTTGTTTTTTATGTAGGTGCTAGAAATGGCATCCCCATCGGTCCACAGGTGCGTCATAGATTCAAGTTTGGTTTTTAATTCGTTAGTTTGATGAGTGATTGACCTGAAATACATTATTGATGGTATTCATATTCGAAAGGTAGTAATCATTTGGTTTTTAATTCGTTAGTTTGATGAGTGATTGACCTGAAATACATTATTGATGGTATTCACATTCGAAAGGTAGTAATCATGAATTTTATATGATAAAATTTTATTTCTATTTACGAAAAAAATATATTAGATGTTTTTGACAGATAAACTAAACCATTTTTTTGTAAAAAAGTGAATGTCGTGAGATGATGAGGAGCGAAGATAACGGAAAATCCATTTAACTGTAGTCCAATGCATATGAGTGGGGTAATGTAAAAACTAGGATATCTTATTGACAGCAAATTAAATGTCAGGGGGAGTAAGGCACAGATATTGAAAAGCAACAACAATGCTTCGGTGCTCAGAGGATCAAAAAGGGGTGTGCTATGATTTTTGGATAAAGGAAGCGACGGAGTGATCGAAGTGTGAACATGTTTGGAATGATCAAAACATGTCCGAAGAAGAAGATCATAGGTAAAAAGAGTACTGATGGAAGTGGAAGTGACTTTACGACCAAAAAAATGATGTAGCAAGCTTAAGTCTTTAATGGAGAAGTAGTATAAAGATTTTGGATAAGGGTGGAAATGAAGGATGGAGACAATCCAGTAACCAAAATATCATCTATATAAACTAAGACAAATGTGATGTGAGATGAGGTGGCATTAATAAATAGCGAAGAGTCAGATTTGGAGGAAGTAAAGTTTAGGTCAAGAAGTTTCTGACTTAGATTATAAACCAAGCTCTAGAAGCTTGTTTGAGACCATATAGGACTTTGTAAAGATGACAGATATGATCAGAATAGTAAGGATATTGAAAACTAGGTGGTTGGGATATAAAGACTTATTTAAGAAGATGACTACGAAGGAAGGCGTTATTAACATCAAGTTGGCAAATTGACCAATTTTAGAAAGAGAAATGGTAAGGATGAGATGATTGGTTTTGGGTTTAACGACAGGGCTGGAGGTGTCAGTGTAGTCAATATGAGAAGCTTAGTGAAAAACTTTGGCAACTAGACAAGCTTTATAGAATTGAATAGTTCCATCAAAATTATGTTTGGTGCAAAACACCCATTTATAACCAACAAGTTTAGCATTTGATTGAGGAGGAACAAGATTCCAAGTATTATTGTAATGCAGAGCAGTGAACTCATCAAGCATAGCTTAATGCCAGTGGCAAAATTTATTTACCTAGGTAAAAGAGTAGGGTTAGGAAAAGACTTGGGAAGTAAGGAGAAGGTGATGTAGTTAGAAAATGATCGAAGAGTATGAGTTTGATCACGAGTTCGTTTGACCATTGGATGGGAAGATCGTGTTTGGTTAGGTAGTGGAGGGGGTACAGAGGGTAGTGGTAAAGGAGATGGAGGGGGTGGAGTGAAAGGTAGGAGAAGTGAGCAAAGTATGGAGGTAAGGATGTAATTATTGAGAAGATCCTTCACAATATAACCAAAAAGATTAAATTCAATGAGACAAGAATTATCAGTAACAAATTTAACAACATATAACTTATTTGTAATAAGATGTGGAGCTATTAAAACATTACAAAAGCGAAGTAGACGAATTTTTATAAGGAATGTAACAAGATTGGTAGAGGATATAGGAAAAGTGTTACCCTTACCAACAACAACTTGGTTGGAGCCATCATATGGAGTTATGGAATCCACAAGATGGGAGCCAATTGTCATGTGAGTAGCAGCACCGGTGTTGAGTAACCGTTCAATAGTATCATTGGAGTGAAAAGGTGGAGTATCATTGGGTTCATTAATTTCCACGGCTGAAAAAGCGGTGTTAAGGGAAGTAAAATCAATCGGGGGGCCAGAGGGGTGATTCTATGACTGAGAATATCAAAAATGACAATGGGCTGCAATGTGACCCCACTTCCAATATATCTGGCATTGGGTGAATGGTTTGTTAAAATTTGGCGTGGGTTGGGTGTGTGTTGTGATGGTTGATAGTGCATAGAATTGGGCTTGTAGGTATTGGGCTAGTTGTGCTGGATGGGTTATAAGGCGGTTGTGTATTTGTGGATTGATGTGGGCTTGGTGGGCTCATTACAGCCCACCAGTCATTACGGTTATTAAAGTTGTGCCTCCAAGAGCTGCGCCTATCACTAAACCATAAGCTGTCACTAGAGGAGTTACGATTCGAAGGGAGACAGGAGGAGCGTCCCGAGTTGTCGCTAGAGTGAGCCACCAGAAGAGCTGCATCAGTGGAGTTTGAGGAGTGATAGGAAAGAAGGCGAGCACGAAGATCCGAAAATGTGAGGAGAGAGCTGCGATGCTCTATTGCTGTGACAAAAGATTCATACTCAGTGGGAAGACCATTCAGAGTAAAAAGAACGAGACCGTCATCGGCGATGTGATCGCCAATCGTCGAGAGTTCCTCGGCGGTGGGGGAGATAGTATTCAAAAAATCAAAGATAGAGGATGTACCTTTCTTGAGCGTGTGAAGCTAGCGACGAAGAAGCGACCGTTAGGATGAGGATTGTTGGAGAAAATGTTGTTCAAGGATGAGATAAAGGTCACGAGCAGTATGACATCTGCAGAGACGTGGTGAGATAGTAGTAGACTAGGTGGTCATATTTCTGCCATTTAACAAATTCTGGAGAGGCGATATCAACATTCAGATGTGTTGCTGGGGATAGGAGAGTTCTGTCAACGTAGCCAAGAAGATCAAAGGCTATAAGAACAGCTTGAACCTAATTTTTCCAGACCAGGTAATTTGTTGTGTCGAGAGGTGTGGTAACAAAATTTGTCAATTTATTGACTGGTAGAATTGAGGTTGTGTGATCGGCCATGGGTGTGTGTGTGTGGAGAGGTCTTGGATTGGTGTAGTAAAGTGTGTACAAATGTGTGTGTGAATGCGTGGTTCTGTAGTGGTGTGTAGTTGAGTTTGTAGTCGAGCAGAGTATGTGGATGATTCAGGCTAGTATATGTGTGTGTGTATGTTGCGGTGGAGATGTGTAATTAGTTGGAGTTTTGGGAAGTTCAAGCTGGCATGTGTTGGAAGTATGTTTCTGTGGAGGGTTGTAGGTTTGCTGAGTTTGTAAATGGTTAAACTGGTGTACCATGGGTTGAAAAAATTTAGCAGAGGCTAGGTGTTAGCTCTGATACCGTAAAGAGAGTTATGAAGAATTTATAAGAAGATGTGTACTGCTTTCATTGCGTATTTGTGAAAAACTAAAATAACTGCTCCTTCATCAATCCCCTCGGATGAAAGAATCGACTTTGGTGAGAAAACCTTCAAAACCTATGGACTTATTTAGCAAACAGTTTATCGGCTATTTTTTTCATGTTCAGCCAAAAATTAATAGGTAAAAAATCAATTATACCCTCTTTTTATAATTTTTGAATTATGCTAATTATCCTACAATTATATTATGAATAATTCAAACTAAAAATCATTCATAACTAAAAATCATGCATGCATTTTACAGTTATAATTTTTTTTACAATGAAGTAAGTTTTTTAATTACAAAACTTGGGAGTATGAATTATGCTAGTAACAAAAATTTTTTATTAATGAAATAGATTTTTTGGTTACAAAATAAAAAAATATTCTACAGTGATAAAATTTTTAAGAATGTTCTATATTTTTTATTAGAGTGAAAAACTTAAATGTTGTAAAATTACATATCTAATTATGGTTTTATAAATTCTTTTTTTAAAATCATGATCTCATAAGTCATTTTATACATAAACAGCTAATACTAAACAGGTAATTTTACCTAACATCTTTAATAAATAATTAATGTTATCTATTAGTTAAATCAACTGATAGAATCAGTTATTAGCGAACAATTAATACAATTAGCTATCAAATATGACCCCTATATACAAGTAAAAACAAAATCAAAAAGAGATTTATAGAGAATATTACTGCTAATATTCTGATATAGTTTGATCTAAGTTTATCCTCAAAGATTAAATTGAAATCTTATCTAAAAATATTGAATTGTTAAAATACATGTAAGTCAAATGTTATCGTTTTCAGGAATGGTAGGATAAAAGATGTAGAAATAAAAAACTCTTCATAAATTTTCAATTTTCAAAAAAAAAATCTTATTTTAAACTTCGATTCAAAAATTAACGTAGAAACACATACAATATAAATATTAGATATTGACTAATTAAATGATAATTACATGATGATTCAATTCAACTCTTAAATTCAAATTGAAATAATTAAATATGACATAAATTAATAATCTATTATAATTATCTTAAATTATTAATTTAAATATAATTTAATTTATTCGAGTTTAATTCAAGAGCTAAGTTGTTTATATATTACTAATATTTAATTAGTTCATATTTGATATTTATATTGCATATGTTTCCTTATTAGTTTTTATAACCAAAGTTTAAGAAAAACGAGTTTTTTGAAAAACTAAAAGAAAAAAATCTTTGGTAATTTTAAATATCAATAATTTTTTTAAAATGCTTTAAATTATAAGATAGGTCTGTATCTTTTATTCGAAATGGTAATAGTTCAGACCATATGCTTGAAATGAACCTTTTCTTTTCTCAGGCAGCATCAAGTTGGCTCAGTGTCTATCCCAGAGGAATTCGAGACTTGTTAGTGTACATCAAGAAGACTTACCCTAATACTCCAGTTATTTACATCACTGAAAATGGTATGCATACTTAAGTTGAAAATGTTACTGTCTTACATGTTTGTTCATTTAGTCTGAAAAAAGAAAATCTCCGAACATTTGTAGGTATTGATGAGTTCAACAATTCTACACTAACTCTTGAGCAAGCCCTTGAAGACAACATGAGGATTGATTATTACTATCGTCACCTTTCTTACCTTCAAAGAGCTATCCAGTAAGTGCTTCATTCATGTCACTTCCTAGTCCTTCCTAATCATAAAGTAAAGATTGATCACCACAAATTCGAAAGTGTATCCATTACCTGATTGGGAAATACGTCTTCCTTTTACTATTATATCGGGAGCCATTCTACATTACTTGAAATCAAGTTTTTTATAATTTTTAATTTTCAGAAAATTTCTTATTTTAGACTTTGATTAAAAACTAATGAAAAAATATAAGTGATATAAATATCAGACGTTAACTAATAAAATATTACTAATATAATAACTCAACTTGGCTCTTAAATTCAATTCAAATCAATTAAATTTAAGTTAAATTAATAATTTTAAATTGAATTTAATTAATTCAATTCAATTTTAAAAGTTAAGTTTAATCGTTATAAAAACATTTAATTAGTACAAGTATAATGTTTATATTAATTGTATTTTGTAGTTAATTTTTAATTGAAATTTAAGGAAATGAGTTCTTTTGAAAATTTAATAACTATAGGGATTTTTTTAAAATTTTAATTTTCAATATCTCAAGATACATAGGTTGTTAATTATATATTAAGAATTAGTGTTCTTTTGGCAGGGAAGGTGTGAATGTGAAGGGTTTTTTTGCATGGTCATTGCTGGACAACTTTGAATGGACTTCAGGTTACACAGTAAGATTTGGGATCAACTTTGTTGATTATAAGAATGGATTGAAAAGGTACCCAAAGCATTCCGCTAAGTGGTTCAAGAGCTTCCTGAAGAAGAAGTATTAGGCACACCGCCATATAAAAACATACCAACTTTGTAAAAGATGATGGTGATAATACAGAAGATGGTCGGTATGCTGTGAAAGTGAGACGTCTGCGAGTATGAAAACTAAGAAAAACAATATTGTCTTAACGTTTCTGGCATAAAGATTGTCTTGCTGTATGTATTAAAGAGATAATGCCTTCATCGAATTGTGGTCGATTTATTAATAATACACAAATAAACCGAACTTTTAATTTTTGTCTCTAGTTTATGATCAAGTGATAGAGTTAAGTAAGAATTATAATTAATGATCCGAATTATAAGAATTATATTTTTTTACAATTTTTTAATTATTTTAAAAAATCTCTCTTGAATTTCGTCGAAAGATAATAATAAAAAGGAAATGGTATAAATATTACGTATAAACTAATTAAATGTTAATAACATAAATTTTCAATCTAATTCTTAAACGTGTGAATTAATAATTTATTATGATTATTTTAAAATATTAATTTGAGTCAAATTAACTGATGTTTTAAGAATTATGTTAAATTATTACATTATTAATATTTGATTAATTAATGTACGATATTTATATTACATTTATTTCTTTGCTATTTTTAACTAAAATTTAGCAAAAATTATTTCTAAAAAATTAAAAACCATAAGTATTTTTTCAAAAATTTAAAGATTATAGAATTTTTTAAATTTTACTTAATTCAAACGAGATTCTTGTGCCTTTCACCCGAAATCTGAGCACCGTTGATAATCAAATCGATCATCTCTTTAGCCTTTGAGAGCAGTTTGTTCTTATTATGACTGATTAACATACGATTGTAAGATAAAAGTAGCAAATATCCAGGAAAACTGATTAACATACGATTGTAAGATAAAAGTAGCAAACATCCAGGAAAACGTTATATGTTTCACGTGTTTTTGACGGTCGTACAAAAATCCATTTCAATAATCGAGGAAGAATGTGTTCGTAGACATTTCAAGTCCACAAGCGTAATCTGAACCCGACAAACCTATAGCTGTTCAATGTGTATTTAGAGGTCCACACTTACTCTGAATGTACATGTCTAGTTTTCTATTCATTGTACACGTTTTGGTGGTCACGTAAACTACACGATTGTGGCTATCCATTTTTTCTTTTTTTGCAAGAGTGGATTTTTCAATTTTGTGATTTTTTTATTCTGGTCAATTTTTTGTCACACCATAAATGTGTATTTAATTATCTCTGAAGTTTTAAACGACTCTTAAGAAAATTCCTTAATTTTAAAATTTTTCGAAAAAAATTATTTCTTATTTTTAATTTTTTAGAAAACTCCTTCTTTTGATGAAATACATGTAATATAAATATTATTTATGTACTAATAAAATGTTATTTGTATGACAAATTCAACTTAACTTTAAACTTGAATCGAATTAATTAAATCTTATTCAAATTAATAATTTAGTTAAATTATTAATTTAAATCGTTTTAGTCGAATTTAAAATTTGAATTGAGTTATTATATTATTGATATTTGATTAATTGACGTTTGATATTTAAACCATTTATGTTTTGTTATTATTTTTAATTAAAGTATATAAAAAAAGAGATTTTTCTAGAGGTTGATATGTTGTCATCCTTATAAACGTTGCCTCTCATGAAAGCAACCAATCAATTACATGAACATTGTAAGGAATTGGAGTTTCACTTGACCAAGCAACACCAACCCTTGTTCCTTAAGAGTTTCGTTTCACCAAGCAACATCAACCCTATTATAGTAATATAATAAACATTTGAGATTAAATTAAAGGAAAATACAAAATGTAGTACAGTTTTCGTTAGATCTCTATCATGCATTGAAAATCGATGATACATGACAGAAACCGTACAATTTTAACCACGTGAATACCAACATGATTGTTGTGAAAAATGAAAATTTGCTTTTAAAATTTTGTCAATAATAAATTATTAAATAAAAGATTTTATTTTATATATCATAAAAATTTATGAAAATCATTACGTATTAAAATTAATATATATATATATACGTAGCTATGATTTTAGGTTACATCGATTCCGGTTCAATAATTATTATAATTGATCAGTTTGAAAAATTAAGCTTAAATTTGAGCAAATTTGAATATCTAAACTCGAGATCAAGATCAAGTTTGATGAAACAAACTTCAACCCATTGATTATGGGTCAACTCCGATTAATTTGTTAACCTAATTAACCTCAACAAAGTTCTTAAAAATTTAGGGAAGAGAGAATATAATCTAATCAAAGGAGTGATTAGTTGAGAATGAAAACATAAATTTATGATTAAATGCTTTAAAATATAATTAATTACTATAAACTAAGATATTGGGTAAATGGAATATTAGAGTCCAAATAGATGGAATTGCATCGTTGGCATATTATGTGCATGTGTTAATGATTTCGCGAAGGGGATGTAATGAAAATTTAATGATTTGAGAGTATAAATTATGTTATTTATAAACAATTATTATTATTATTTCAAACTGTTGGAAAGTTAGGTGCCTTAGTTCTTCAAAAGCATCTGAGTCAATGTTTTGGTAAACAAATAATGTTGGCCCCCTCTAAATTAATTGTTTTACATTTTCTCAATCGACAAATGTGTGCTCCCACATTTGATTTGCAGTAAAAATTGTCTGCACGATTTGGAAATTTTTGGGCTAGCCAAATTAATATTCGACATTTGTTAAAGATTTATGGTGAAATTAACGGAAACTTTGGACGAATGCTTAAAATTTTTCTTATAAATAAAGAAGTTTGCAGAAGCTCTCTCTGCACCATAGTCCTTCCTTCAAAACCATCTCTTGCCGTACTCGTCCTTTTATTTTTTGAATTCCTTTTGAAAATTTTCTGATTAAAAGACTTCTTGTACTAACCATCTGTAATTATTGTACGTTCTTTATATATTATTGAATTTGGCTCAACTTTCGATTGTAGATATAAGTACATTGATCGAACCACGTAAATTCTTGTGTCCTATTCTATTTTATTTTGCCTTTTCTTTATTTTTCATTATTATTTTTTGGGATTGATCCAAGGGCACTTTCCCTAACACAAACCTTATATGAAACGAACAAATTACATATTTTACCTTAAAAATTAAATTTTATAACAAATCCCACGTTTTGCCTAAATCTTTTAATCCAGTTGTTAGCATCTCTAAAAAAACATTACTAGTCTACCAAACATGCCAATTAGCTCTTTTTTCACGTTAAACAACTTGAAAACAATGCGAACAAAATAGTACAGTCTCTACATGTGTTGCTAGTGAATTTGTTCGAAAACAATGTGAACAAGGTAGTACGGTCTCTACATGTGTGCTGGTGAATTTTGTCCTCTAACAACTAGAGCCCCCTACTTATAAGTGATCCGAAGTCATGCCAATAAACACAAATCTCCCATCTACGAGCTATCAAAGCTACAGCTCAACTACGCAGTACAAGATGTTGAAGCTAAAAGCTCATGGTCACCACCACCACCACTCAAACTTGCTATTGCCAAAACCATTCCTGCATGGAAGACACCGAGCTTCCCTCTTCTTCATCAAGTCAGGAACCTGTTCTACTAGTAAAGGAAACAAACATGCTCAGCTTCGCCATAAACCTATTACCACTAAAGCCATTGCAACTGCTCCACAAAAGTCCACTAAAGTTAAAGCTGTTATAACTGTGAAACAGACCATTGTTAGGATGCTAACAAGCATAGGGATTGAGCGAGGACTTGATGATCTCAAAGACTTGCTCGGCACAAGCTTGCACATAGAGCTTGTTAGTGCGAGGCTCGACAATGGTGAGTAATATTCCAGTTTTCTTTCATTCGTCTATTTTTGATTTTCAAGAGAAGAAAACATCTCAATGAAATATTATATTTATGTACTTGTCTAACGAATGCGTTTAGATATAAGAGAATTACAAATCTGAAACTAGTTTTATACATTTATGATTTATTCTACTTGATTGTGGTGAAATAGCGGCTTAACGGTGCTATTATTATAGAAATTAATGCATGGAATTTCAATTTGTACCGTTTAAACAAGTAATGCTTATTTCTTTTCAATGTAGAAATGGGACTTGCGAAGCCTACAATAAAAGGGTACGCAAAGTTGGTTGGAAGAAGAGAAGAGAAGGTCAAATACGAAGCAGATTTTGAGGTTCCAACTGTTTTTGGGGAGATTGGAGCCATTTTTGTTGAGAATGAGCATCGCAAGGAAATGCTTGTGGAAGACATAGTCATTCATGGACTCCCTTATGGTCCAGTTAATATTACCTGTCGCTCATGGGTTCACTCCAAATATGACAACCACCGCAAGAGAGTGTTCTTCACCAACAAGGTAAGTTAAGTAGTAGTGATTAATGATGTTCGATTTGCAAACATAATTACGATAAATTACGATAACGGCGTAATACATATTATAGACCTTATTACGTACCTAGGTTATACATGAAAGGGTTAAGAACGGAAGAAATACGGAATACCTGATTTCAGTTCCATCTTTGATTTCAATGCCATTTCCGAGCTCGAAACGATCACAAATCTCCTGGGGCTTTTACGGAAAGTGTTTCCTGATATAAGATTTAGATCTTTCCATAGTTTTCTCAATACACAAACTCTCTTAATAAGTCAGAGAACCGTATGCTTACGATTGATGTTAACAATTGTAGGAGAACTTAACTTTTATATAGCTATTATATCGGACTTTTCTAATATAAGGCTGATATGAATCTGATCTATAATAATAGGGATCTATTTTCTACCCAAACTTTAATGCATTGATTTAGATCATTTATTTGGTCACTTTATTATCTTTATCTAGATAAAATTATGTAACTTAACTAATAATTTATTAAAAAGTCAAAATTAAAATTAATAGATGTCCACTTTTATGATATTCACATAACATGTCTCTGAAAGATAAAATTTTCATGCTCACTGGTGTATTATCCATAAAAAGTAAGGTGGTTCATGTCCTAAACATGTACGTGCATCCGTCGATGAAATAGCTTAGAACAACAGTATTTAACCTAATCTTGATCATGGCGTGGCACATACTGGTTGGCCATGAATCAATATTTCCCTTTCAGTTCATATATCACACCTCGAACATAGTCTTAGAGTGCGTTTGGTTCAGCTTTTGGCAGGTGGAAAAGTACTTTTTTCCACCGCAAAAACTATTTTAAGGAAAAATGAGTGTTTGGCTGTAAACTTCAAAAGTACTTTTGGAGTAGAAATAGCTTTTTGAAAAGCTAAAATATAGCTTTTTCAAAAGCTCAAATTTGGAGCTTTTCAAAAAAGCACTTTTTCATGTAGATTTTTTATATTAATTAATGAACCTATTTTTAGTCTCTTTTATCCTTATGCATTACACATAATTATCACAATATCCACAAACACATTTTTACGTTTATTTTGAGATTTATATAATATTATTTGAATTTTTTATATGTTTTAATATTTATTTTTGAAATTAGTTTTAC
>JANZXR010000003.1:645589-662399 GCA_027575705.1 Erythroxylum echinodendron
TTTTAATTGACAGTCAAACAGTCAACTGACTTTTTAAAAAAGCTCTTTTCAGAAAAGCTCTATTGACAAAAGCTCTACTGATATAAGCTCAACCAAACAAGCAATTAGTCAAAATGTAGTCAACGGTTTAAATTGTGACCACACCTACTTACTTGGTATTTGTCGTTTTGGGTGCCATCTTTAAGGCCACAGATGACAGATGTTCTCATCATTATTAAATCCTTCGAAGGAAATTAAAAAAAATCAATCATGGCACCGAAAAGAGATTAATGATGAATTATTTTCTAACTAAATTCAACACTTATACAATTAAATCAAATAAGTATTAGTTATGGCAGATCTAAATCAGAAGTTAAATCTGTAAAATAAAAACTTTAAGGTTTATGAGATTTTGTCGGTATTAAATTGTTATAAAATTAGTTAATGATTAAATGAAATTAAAAAATTTAAAAATTAAGCAAAGGAGTATGTAATTATTTATTGAATATAATTAAAAATTTTAAAATATAATTAAAGACTGTAATTACTTATTTAAAATTTTAAATTTTAATAAAAATTAAACCGATTGATTAATTAATGAATTTGTCAATTTTTAATAATTAAAATTACTGAAATAAATTAAATAAAAAATTAAAAATCGAATTAAAATAAATCAATTTAAAATTTTTACGTTCAGTCTTTTTTTTAAATTATTGGTTACTGTCCTGCGTTGTTATTATTATTATGTCGTGCATGGAGGCATACCTGCCATCACAAACACCAGATGGCCTGAGGAGGCTAAGAGAAGAAGAACTTGTACTTCTGAGAGGGAATGGTAACGGAGAACGAAGAGCAGGAGATAGAATATACGAGTATGATGTTTATAATGATATAGGAGACCCCGATTCATCTCCGGACCTCGCTAGGCCCGTTTTGGGTGGCAAACCCCTTCCTTATCCTCGACGATGTCGAACCGGTCGCGCACGGTGTAAACGAGGCACGTTTTGTTACAATATTATTATTATTATTCTTTCCTTAATTCAAAAAATCCTCTGAATAATCTCAATTTCTCTTTTTTATAACCCCTTTGTCTGAATAGATCCATGTTGTGAGAAGAGAGTGAGAGGTTTCTATGTTCCAAGAGATGAAACATTCTCGGTAGTGAAGCAGCTAACAATCTCAGCGAAGACCGTGTACTCGGTGTTTAACGCGTTGATACTAACATTAGGAGATGTGATATCAGAAGCTGAGAGTGGTTTCCAACACCCATTGTTCAGTGAAAGGATTGATACGCCTCCACTTTCCGAGAAAGGGTTTTGGAAGAGAATACTGCCTTGGCTTTCCAAGGCTATCATCAATGGACGTGACGTCTTGCGATTTGAGACCCCTTCAACAATGGAGAGTAAGATCGATATCCATTTTCTTCTTTAGTAATATTGGTACCACTAAGTTGTTCAATCTAAGTAAGTTAGTAGTCTAATGATATGGGAACCTTTCTTAAAATTTAGGAACAGGACAAGGATGATAAATTAGCTTGGATTCGAATTAAAGTTCATGGATCCTGCACAATTTGATCGATTTGGATATTCAAATCCAATTGAGTTTGAGTTTTACAAATTTTTTAAACCTAATATTTATGTCAAATTGGTTTGGACTCGTTTAGGCTCCACGATTGAGTTCAATCTTAACTCGTTTTGTTTGAATTCAAGCTACGAATTTAGGTTTCTCAGGAAACACAGCCTATATATAGGTAACCTCTATCCCTTTCACATGAACTTCTGAATTTTTTGCAGAAAACAAATTCTTTTGGATCAACGACGACGAATTTACTAGGCAGACTCTTGCTGGTCTTAATCCATACGGCATCAAGTTGGTCACGGTATGATCAACAGTTCCTACACAAAATTTCAGATTTAAGGTTGCAAAATCTACTTCGTTTAACATGTGTTGAGATCATACAGGAATGGCCATTGACGAGCAAACTTGACCCTTCAATCTATGGTCCGGCAGAATCCGCCATTACCAAGGAGCTGATCGAAGCAGAAATTGGAGGGATCATCAGAGTTGAAGAGGTGAAAGAAAGAACCATCCATTTCCTAGAATGGAAAGTTCATGGAACAACTCTTTTCTTATCATCATCATTAACATCTGCAACTCGTGATGTTTCAGGCCATAAGGAGAAGGAAACTGTTTATCCTGGATTACCATGATCTGCTCTTACCATACGTTAGCAGAGTAAGGGCAATCGAAGGCAGAACACTATACGGGTCTCGTACATTGTTCTTCCTGACACCGGAGGGCACTTTGAGACCTCTAGCGATCGAGCTGACTCGACCACCGTCGAATGGAAAGCCTCAGTGGAAGCAAGTGTACACTCCATGTTGGCATTCCACAGGTCGGTGGCTATGGAAGCTAGCCAAAGCACACGTGCTTGCCCATGACTCATGTTACCACCAACTTGTTAGCCACTGGTATGGATCAATATCGAGTTCTCGTTACAGTGAGAGTTGGATAACAGTCAATGACACTGTGTTGTGTTGGATCATCGTCAACGTTTATTTTTTTGCAGGTTAAGAACACATTGCGTTATTGAGCCATTCATTATTGCAACCAAGAGGCAACTCAGTGTGATGCATCCGATTTACAGACTCTTAAATCCTCATTTCCGATACACATTGGAGACCAATGCGGTAGCTAGAGAGGCACTGATCAATGCAGGTGGTATGATAGAGTCATCATATGCACTTGGCAAGTATGCGATGGAGTTTTGTTCTTCTGTATACAATCAACAATGGCGATTCGATCATCAGGCACTTCCCAGTGATCTTATTAGCAGGTAAAATGACACCATATGTTCTACCTTTTCCTGAAATATATGTCCCTAAATAACAGAAGCTTCTCTTTAATCTCACTAATCTTTGGTTTCTGACAGAGGAATGGCCATTGAAGACTTAACTGAACCCCATGGCTTAAAGCTCACTATTGAAGACTACCCTTTTGCAAGCGATGGACTACTTTTGTGGGACATCATCAAACAATGGATTACAGACTATGTACATCATTTCTATCCTGATCCAAGCTTAGTCCTGTCTGATCAAGAGCTCCAAGCATGGTGGACTGAGATTCGAACAGTTGGACATGGTGATAAAAAGGACGAGCCATGGTGGCCACAACTCAAAACTCCTGGAGATCTAATCGACATCATGACCACCATTGTATGGATAGCTTCAGGTCACCATGCAGCAGTGAACTTTGGACAGCACATACCTGGAGGATACTTCCCTAACAGGCCAACCATCGCAAGAACAAAAATGCCATCAGAAGATCCTACAGAAGAAGAGTTGGAACACTTCCTGGAAAAACCTGAAGCTGTACTATTGGCAACATTCCCTTCAAAGCCTCAGGCAACTAGAGTAATGGCGGCCATGAATGTAATGTCAATCCATTCTCCTGATGAAGAATGTATAGGACAGAACATAGAGCCTTCATGGGCTGATGATCCTGTGATAAAGGCAGCTTTTGAGAAATTCAGATACAGGTTGAGAGAGCTGGAAGGGATCATCAGTGAAAGAAATTCTGATGAGAAATTGAAGAACAGATGTGGAGCTGGTGTTGTGCCATACCAGTCCTTGAAGCCTTTTTCTGATCCAGGAGTTACAGGACAGGGTATTCCTTGCAGTATCTCAGTATAGAATCTATCTGCAGAACTTGGTATAGATCAAAAGTTTAGATTGTTTCAATGCCAAGGACAATAAATACAGTACATCGAGTATTCAAGATAGTTAAATCGTTTATCTTTATAAAAAAATAAAGTTATACTTAATAATAATTGGACCAAAATTGAAATTTTAGTTCATGTAAGTTTTCACCACATATCTTTTGTTATATATTCTTTTTATATTGGTGGGATGTCGGATTGTTTATGTTTATGTAATATATTCTAATTTCCTAATGTATATAAAACCAAAAAAAAAAGGCAAATTCCAGTTGTCAAGGCTCCTAATTTGCGAGGGTTGAAAAAGGGTTATCAATTGTATGAAGCCTTTTCTTTACATTATAAATAAACTATTTCTTTGATTCGAATTCATGATCTTTTAGTCACAAAAGAGTGTACTAATAATTTAAAATTAAATAATAAATTTAAACAAACTAATATGAGGGTGTTAATAATTTATATTAAAAACAAACAGATTTATGTGTATAATTTTTAATAAAAAATATTTGCATATAAATATCTAAAATTGAAAAAAGGAAACCAATATTACAATTAATTAATTTTTGTTTTACTTTTTACTTTAGTGTGATGTCATTATTAGAAGACTAAAAGTAATATTTACGATATTTAAGAATTATTTGATTTCACTTTTATTTTTATTATAAAGTTTTAGTTTTATTACCTGATTTTAATTTTAATTTTCGAACAAAAATAAAAACATGCTTACTTGTTAATGCTAGTTATATTTTTATCCTTGATATTTAATACAAATAGAAATAAATTAATTTTATTAATTAATATAGTAAATAATTCTATTTTAATCTCTTATATAATACTTATTAATAAATATAGTAAAAAAATTTATTATATTCTAATAAAATAAATAAGTATATAAGTAAAACTTTAATTATAAAATAATATTTATTTATTAATATATTTCAATTATTAAAATTACTTGTCAAGTTACAAATTTTTTATCATCAAAAAATGATTGAACACAATATAAAGTAATTTAACCCACAAGAACCAATAAGAAAAAACCTACACATCTCTCCTATAATTTGATTATATTTTTCAAAAATATCTATGGTTAATTCAATATTTCTACAATCTATTTTGTTTTAATTTTTTGTTAAAAGTATGAATTTTAAAAAAAGTCAAATTGTGATTTTTTTTAAATTAAATAATATGAGAGATGTGTGTCATTTTTAAACTTAATAATCTTATATTTATATATTATAAGTAAAATTAAAAAAAAAAAGACAAGATAAGACAAAAAGATGAGAAAAGACGTAAATGTGTGGGTGATAGTTAACGAAAAACACTATTTCATGTGTGAGTTTCGAGCTATGAGAAGGTACATGTGGATCTTGTCCAACTCCTCTTTCCGTTTCACTGCAACTGCTGCGTGTACTTGTTGAAACTCACATATTTTTACCATTATAAAAGTACCTATCTTTCTTCATTTCCATCTATATATATATATATATATATTATTAAATTGCAAACAAACTGAACCCAGAGGAGAAGGTTCTTCCTGTTTATGACCGAAAATACACAAATATCCAACAAAAAGGTTGCCCCTTTAATGATGTTTGTGCTCATATAGTATCTGAACTTATAGGTTAGATACTGTCTCTGTCTTTTGCTTAGATTCTGAGTGACAGTTCCACTTCCCACAAGATCTTCCCTTCTGATACATGGCGGCAACCCAGTCACAAGTAACAGATCGTATCATTGGTAACTCAACCACCTAACTTTAACTTTGCCTTCTTTTTGATAAAAACTATGTGATATATCTTCAGGGTGTCTTGCAAGTTTTGATCTTGATTTAGATTTGAAGAGTCTGTCTGGGTTTGTTGAATTCTGGGTCTATGTTAGATTTCTTTATCTATGGCGGTGGAAATCGATGAGTCGGTGGGTGTCGTGGTTTGCGGGTGTTGATGTTTTTTGGTTCTTTTGGTACCCTTTGAATAAAGATTCAATCATTTTCATCTCGTTCTATATGGTTTTCTATCTTGTTGGTGATTCTTGAGGGTTATTTTGCGCTTTAAGGTTGTTAAGTTGTTGCTTTACATAGAATGCGCAAATGGCGATAGATTTTGATCAGGACTTAGGTGGATTGATAAATGTCGTTTTGTCGAGATCTGAGACCCCTAAGTTATTCGGTGCCCTGAATTTTGTTAATTCTGGGTTCCCTCTATCGTGAATGGTTTTGGTCTGTCATCTTCCGATCCTGATTTGATAATTTGACATACTCTTGATATTATCCAAATCGAGTAGACTAGTCTTTTTCACCTTAAAAGTTATGTTTCCTTTTTTACCCCCCCTCTCTTTTATCATCTTTGCTTAGAGTGAGTATTGATAGCTTCAAGTTTTCTATCATCAATTTTAGCTTTGGTTGGTCAAATATTTGTAATCCCTGTCTTCGAAAGTCGCTGATCATACTGTTGATGGATGCAGAGGAGAAAGCTGCTGAACCAGATAGCATGAAGGAGCTGGTAGTTATGCTTAACTCTAAAACTTTTAGTGATTTCTTTCTGTGGATCAGTTACGAAAAATGCTTTAGCAGTGACATTTTTGGTTTCCTATCAGCCTGTAACAGCAAAAAATGAGACGTCAGTTTCCCCTAATTCAACGCAGGATGTTGCTACAATAGGTCATCCAAGGGACAATGCAGGTCAACCAGGATCATTTGGTTCACCTGGAGATCATTCCATCTACCCACCTAACATCTATGCCCCTCAAGCGCAGCCCTTCTACTATGGAGGTTAGTCATAGAAACTTCAAGCTAGCTGTATCAAAATGATGTGCTTGTAGTTTTATGATCTTTTAAATACTTAATTAATGGGATCATTTCTAATACATCTATCAACCAGGTTATGGGAATGCCGCCAATGATTGGGAAGAATATCCTTCATACGTCAATGCTGAAGGATTGGATATTGGATCACCTGTTAGTTTATTTTTCCTTCGTCTCTTTGGTATGCGGATTTGCAGTTTGACTTGCTTAGTCTTCCCTAACATCTGAATTTATACAGGGAATCTACAACGAAAATCCTTCTGTTGTATTTCATCCAGGATACGGATACAGTCCGCACATGCCATACGGGCCATATTCTCCTGTGACAACACCTCTGCCTTCAGTAGGTGGAGATGCCCAGTTATTCTCCCCTCAGCAATTTCCATTTTCTGGCCCGCCTTACTATCAACAGCTAGGTCCTCCTAGTATGCCATATATCAATTCACCAACTCCAGTTTCACAACCAGAGATCAATACATTAGGAAGTATTGACCAACAAGGCGATAGTATACTATTCGGACCAAGGCCTAGTTACCCTCCTTCAATGGGATCTTTTGGTGGAGGAAGTTTTCCTGGAAATCTTGGTACTCTGGGTGCTCATGAATCACGACAAGGGTTTGATGGATTAACGTCTGGAGGCATTTGGTCAGATTGGTCAAAGCCCTCTGAGAGACATAGGCCCCTGACTCCAATATCACCAGCAGTTTCTCCTCAGCCAATTGGCTCATTTGGTTCATTTGGACAGAATGTTGGAATGGTTGGTTCTCCTTTTAGTGTAATTGCATCTCTGGATGTTTCTATCTAAAGTGTTTTACCTGTTTATTATTCTGGTCTGATCATGAAAAGCTTAACTTTTTAGCTTTTTAGTTCATCTACTTTAGCAGAAAGTTGAAAAGGTTTATGCTTTCCGGCTTTTATCTATGTAGAAACAAAGTTACCTCAGTTTTTTTTTGGCATTGATTGATCCTAATAGCGCGTCTGCCCTCTGATTAAAGCCTTAGACTTCTAGAACAATAATTCTGGTTGCAACCATTGGCTGCTAGTTTATTCCGCACCAAGTATATCCCAGTTTTCAAATTTCAAGGGTACATTAGGGGACCATCTTGGTATTCCATATTATATATAGGCTTTATGCTGGCTTTTATTTTGTTGTGTCAGTGTGATTTTTAGACACCTTGCAGGGAATTGATGGTTACTCTGTTATAATGGGCACTTTGGGTTGATTTTATTTTGCTTATAATGTCATATATTTTCTTGCCTGGCGTTTGTTGTCAGCTGACAGCAGTGACTAGTGAGTAATAAGCACTGGTATTATTAGCTACCATCATGAAGTTGGCATTGGTTTTAATATAATTGCTGATTTTGTGGTTTTTGACAGGCATCTCAACATCAAAGAACATTTCATGGTCATGGATCTGGTCCAAACTCATTCGGTAGAGGCTACTTACATGGATCTTTTAATCAGGGACCCAACTTTGGAGGTGCGCCTTTTTCTAGTTTAGGAACAAACAGTCGGGGCTGGCTTTCTCCTGAAAATAGTAAATGGCGGGGAAGGGGAAGTGTTGCCCTTTGTGGCTGCAATGGTAATCTTGATATCCTTGGTGAGCAAAACCGTGGACCAAGGGCATCAAAGCCCAAGAATCAAAATACAGCTGAACTTGGTTCTTCTGATGAACATAACAAAAATAGCAAAACCACTGCCAAGGTTCATGATGAATTGTATAACCGACCAGATTTTGTTACTGAATACCATGATGCCAAGTTCTTCATCATCAAATCATACAGTGAGGATAATGTTCACAAGAGCATCAAATATGGTGTCTGGGCCAGCACGCCAAATGGGAACCGAAAACTTGATGCTGCCTATCATGAAGCTAAAGAGAAAATGGAACCGAGACCAGTTTTTCTCTTCTTCTCAGTAAGTATCTCTTTTGCTAATTGGTAGAAGCAATCAACTTAGTGCAGTGATGACTTTTGCTAGCTGCAGTCTTGGATGACCAAGTTGACTGCTGTTAGTTGTTGCAAACTACAGCTTATTTGCTTACCTTTTAGTGAAATCTGTTCTTAGAACTTCTACAAAAGTCTCTAGGCTTCTTGAGTTTGTAAGTTCAATATTGATGCCTTCCCAATAATGGAAGAAACTAGTTAACTTCCCTCTATATTTTTGTTCTTGTACTTAAGTTGTTGTTATATTTCATCTTCTCGAGCGTGCTTGAAAATTTTATTCACTCTCTCGTGCAGGTGAATGCCAGTGCTCAGTTCTGTGGAGTAGCTGAAATGATTGGACCTGTTGACTTTGATAAGAGTGCAGATTTCTGGCAGCAAGATAAGTGGAGTGGACAGTTCCCTGTTAAGTGGCATATTATCAAAGATGTCCCCAATAGTCAGTTCCGCCACATTGTGCTTGAAAATAATGACAACAAACCTGTCACTAACAGTCGAGACACACAGGAGGTAGGAATTCTGTTGGTTATTTCTTGGAGTTTTTTCCTGATCTTTTTCCTGATGTGGAGTCCCCTGGTTCGAGAATGAGCTTAAGACTTTTGTTCCATATTTCCTTAAACATTTAGTTCCTACTACAATTTTGAGCTGTTCTGAACTCAAAATGTTTGTAACTAAGACAAACTTTCTTTTGGTAGGTTCGACTTTTTCTAATTTTTCTTGTATAGTAAAGGTAGAGCGTATAGCAGCTCTATCTTTTGATTCTCACAACACACGGTCTCCCTGGTGAACTTCAATCATTTACTCATTCCCTTTGTCTATTTTTATTCTGACGTACATCTCTTTGCTCGTCATTTTTTTATCATTGTTTATCCATTTGCAATCACCTTTCTGAATTATTCTATAAGTCAATGTGGCTAGCTACTATCCCCACGAGTCAAATTTATAGTTATGAGCTTGTCATTCCTGCTGTTGTAGAAGTTTTGGATGATGCATGGTTGTTGCTTATTCTTTTAAGGTAAAGTTGGTCCCTGTGAACGAATTTGATACTCATTTGGTGCTGATTATCAACTATGATGTTGCAGGTGAAATTGGAGCAGGGTATTGAGATGTTGAACATATTCAAGAAACATGAAACTGATATGTCCATTCTTGACGATTTTGACTTTTATGAGAACCGCCAGAAAGTCATGCAAGAACGCAAGGCCAGGCAACAGGCCAGTCTGGTGGCAGTAAGCGTAGCCAATGAAAATGAGCACTTAAATGCTGTCACCAAAACCAGTGATTTCATGAAGCAGATGTCCAAGAGTTTCGCTCAAGTTGTCCGCCTAGATGAGCCTGGAAAAGAGGGAAATGCTACTGAGAGAGCTGTTTCTGTCTCTGATGGCTCCATGGGTTCTAGAATTAAGCTGGAAGATTCTGTCCCTATTGTCTCCTCAACTCAGACTTAGTGAAGCAGCATTTTCACTAGATAAATGGGCTAACTGTGCTGTATGTGACACAAACTTTGATTTACTCCAATAGTTTTCTGTTATCTTCAGAGAGGTAGATTCTGATGTCTCTTGACAGATTGTAGTGCGTCCGTACCTAGTATAAGGTTCTTATGAATTTTTACAGGGCTGATGTGCTTCATGTGTAATATAGCCATTTTGAGTATGACCTTTTACTTGCAACCTTTAGATTCATTCGTGTCGTCTTTTCGTTTCTTTACTTTTTTGAGTGAGAGAAATCATTGAGATACTGGCTGACGTCTTCTGTTTGTAAAAGTACCTTGACATTGCAGGCAGTTTAATAAAAAGGTACGGGAAAAGATGATAAGAAACCAACTTCTGTCGTATTCTTAGCTTCTCTTCTTTAATATTCATGTATGGATTACTTTCGGTATGACATTTTGATCATTGTTTCTCTCACATTTCTCTCTTTAATGAGAATAATCTTGCAGTGCATCTCAGGACTTTGTTCTGTTCAGTATGGCAGATTCAAGTAGTCGAAATGTGATTTTTTTAAATTTTGCACTTAGGAATGACATTCTCCAGTATCCATTTAGTCCTGTTCTTCTTGCCGACATTTACCTGCTCTGCAATTACTTATGCTTCTGCTCTTCATGTGACTATTTTTCCTCTGTGAAATCAACTTGAACTGCCATAGGCATTGCTTCTCATTCCATCATTTTCGGCCGTCAGATATGTTGAGCAGTTGGTTTATAATGTTCAATTGGCTTTTGATGCTCTTCTGGCTCAGAAGTAGCAGTCCCGATTAGCTCATACATTCCTGTACCTGTAAAGTATGGTGATAAGAGCTAAGGAACCGAGTTTTGTGTTGTTGCCTGTGGAGTGAACTTTGGTGAGAACGAATTAATAAGCTGCTTTATTTCATCCTGAAACTCACGGAATGATCAATGTGTTCTCTTTGAGTTTTCAGACTAGAACCATTTTGGTGCTTGAACTTGTATTCTGAATGATTATTCTGTCCAAGTTATAGTGAAAGTTCATTGTTTCAAACAGTTAGCCTGGCCAACAAGACAAAATAACAGGAACGTCGTTGTGTGGTCTGCCATACTCGCTGGTCCATGGCTGGAATGTGTCTTTCATTAGTTGGACAAACTAAAAAATTGATGTAAACCCTCAGCTCATTGGACCACATTTGTGGTTTAGATCGGTTTAGTCAATATACACTCGAAAGATGGTAATTATGAATATAGATTCCGCATGTATACACTCGAAAGATATCGATAACGAAACGGCTTTGAGCTAACTATCAAAAATCAAAAACTTCTTCATTAGATTATAAGAAACTAAGAAGAAACAAAGGAAAAAGAATAGTCCATAAGGTGACTCAGTACATATCCTATTAAGTACGATATACTAAGCGTGAACGAATATCCTCATCGTCGTGCCTACATCTCCTAATCTAACAGCCCCAATTTATTCTGTGTAACCATGAAACTCTTGAAGGTTCAACCTTAAATGTATTCACAAAGCCCTTTCTTTCTCTCCCTAACGACAGTTTCTGCTCTCCCCTTCGTTGTTCACCTACTTTTCTATCTCATCTATTCCGCAAAGATCGCAAAAATTAGCTGATCCACTTCCTGCATTATACTTTTTTCTTCATAATGGTAATGAAAATGAGATTATACCTTTTAAAGTATCAGTCTTTAATTTATGTCTGGTTTTTCAGAGAAATGTTAGTCACAGGTTATCTCTCTCTCAAAGTTTAGATCTTTCTTTCTTTATTATTTAATAAGTGCATCGGTGATTTCGTAGGTCTTTTGATTTCGGTGATTCTTACATCGGTTTCTTGGTCTTAACTCCAGTTCTTGGATTTTTGGGTCTAATTTTTTGGTTTAAATATTCAACCTCTATTGTCATCTTTCGATTGGAGTCTTATGTGACTGAAAAAAGGCTCCACTTTGACTTAATAAATGATAAGATTAGATTATTTACACAAATGTTGAGAGTAATTAAGGGAGAAGATGCAGTAGTATAAATGACGATTCTTATCAGTTGACACAAATGTTGAGAATAATTGAGTGAGAAGATGCAATATTATAGTCTACTGTTAAAGGGCTCTTCAGTATGATGCGTGCTCTTTTTGCTTATGAGTCAGATGATAATGCTTTTGTTAGACCAGTACAGTCTCCTAAGGTATGCTCATTTTTTCATACTAGGAGACCTCTATCACAAGGAATGAGATAATTTCATGATTGTATCTGACAATAATTATTCTTTTATGTAGATAGTCAGGGTAAAAGGAAGTCAGAACTGTCAGTTCTCTTGAGAGAGCCTCCTTACTACTAAACAAGTTGGAATAACATTAATGTAATTACACATAGCCTTCTTTTTGTTTTTCTATTCCTGTAATTAATCGAAAGTAAAATTTTTTAATTTCTAGCTTTCTAAATTCAAGATATAAATGATTTATCCAAAAAAAGAAGTGGATGAAATTATAAATATGTTTATTTATAAAGATCGTGTTTTATCATATGATGACATACATAAAAGCTATATCATTTCTGTTCCTTTCTTTACCAACTTTTTTATAACATGATGTGTCTCTAAAATGTTAAAAGTGCTACAACAAATATCTCGAATCGAGAATGGCTTAGTACTTTTCTAAACTTTTACTTTGAAATTTAATCCTTTTCTTTTTTTACATTTGAGTGATAACAATGGTTTTTTATAACTAAAATTATAAATTACTTTAAAGGTGTATTGTTCTACCAATTCTAAATATATAATTAAATATTGATAAATTACTTTAAAGGTGTATTGTTCTACCAATTCTAAATATATAATTAAATATTGATTTAAACTAAATATTTTAAGATTCTTTAAAGGTCTGGAGATAAAAATATGCATTTAAGGCTTAAAATCAAACAAAAAGAAGAAGAGCCTATATTTATAAATGTTGCAGGCACACGGAATGAAAAGTTAAAACTCCCTTTACAAAAAAATTTGAGATAATCTGTAATATCCCGATACTCATGTTAAGGCTAGAACAGTAATTTATGAGAAAGTATTACAATTTGATTCAGTATTCGATGAGTTATGCACAAAATACTACAGACTGTGCACATTTGACCTTTTGGCTAGTACATGATCATTCCCTCTAATTGTACAACTCATATCTTTCAGCTCAGATGTCCAAAAATTACAAAATTTATACCAATTTAAAACTAAGAGAATAAGCTACAATTTGGTGAAGACACTTTAGTCTAATTTGGCCTACATCAATACAGTTTATTCAATAACCACAGGATGTGATTTATGTCCCTGGTAGTGCTACAACCCAAGCTGAGACTCAATTACATGCCAATTTTGAAAATCTTAGAGACAAAATTAAAAGTCAATTTCTTTAAGAAAGTTGTAGACATATGTCTCTAGTTTAATTTGAATTAAGAATCAACTCATTTAGAAATTTACAGCTCAAGTTATTATCAAAATACCGAAACATGTTCATGAAAATTTTCCAGTTCATAACATTCTAGCATATTTCCACACTTTTATCCTATCAATCACTTTCAAATCAATTCAGATAGCTCTAAATTTTTATGGGGAGAAAGAAAAATTTCTTAGGAATCCATTGATCTAAGTTTTAAGTCATTTGGAGTTCGGATGAAAAAGTTATAGCCAAAAGACTCAGGACTGTTCAATAAAATACTCTGTTCATAAACTTTCACATGCAACCACCACCTTTTCTCCCTCTAGTACACAAATCTCCATCTTCTTCCCAAACCCATATTTTCTTCTTCTCTTCCTTACCGAAACAACTCTTTCATTTCTTTTTTTCTTTTTTTTTTCATTTTCTCCAGACTAAATACAACCCTTCTAACTTTTTAATCATGCATTTCTAACTTCAAACCACTCTCTAAATAAGTCACAATCACATTTACACTTCAACAATCATAAATCCGAAATCCCATATATTCCCCCTCTCTCTCTACTGCGTTTTCATGCGTACTACACTTGTTTCATTTTTTTTGTATTGGT
This sequence comes from Erythroxylum echinodendron, assembly GCA_027575705.1. Lineage (NCBI taxonomy): Eukaryota > Viridiplantae > Streptophyta > Magnoliopsida > Malpighiales > Erythroxylaceae > Erythroxylum > Erythroxylum echinodendron. The sequence continues at coordinate 659,517 of JANZXR010000003.1, forward strand.
TCAAAATACACAACACTCAGTAAACTCATTCATTAACAAGTTTAATTCATTGAATTCACCAATTCCTACTCCTCTTTCAGCTCAACAATAAACCAAAATTCAAAATTAAACGTGATCAGTTAACAAACGTATATCATTATTCACACACTTTTTATTTTATTGCACCTTCTCTTTATCTTTTGTTCAACACAATCACTTCTTTTATCTCATCTCAATATCAGAACCTCACCAAAATTCATTTTCCACGAATTCATGCGTGAACAGTAAACAACCATATATTCACACATGTACAGTAAAATACAGAGTATGTGTTCATCATTTTTCCTGACTTTTTGCACTCTTCCTAAGCATAGTTTAAAGATTCTACTAGCTCGAAACTCACCTCAACACAACCTTATGGCCTATTGTTCCACAAACATGCAAAAACAACATATCCATATTTTACAAATCTTTCATTTAGTTCATTCAGTACCGAAACTACACTTCTCCAACCTCTCATACACATATTCATTTACATAGTGGAAACAACATTAAAATCACTTACTTGAGTCAACAATTACTCCAGCACTGAAAGGGAAATCAACAACATAAAAGTATAATAAGTTGCTATTCGGTGATGAAGAACAGGGAAGATAATTGCGGTGTTGAGTGTTTTAGTGGAGAACAGAAGCTACAGTGGTTTCTTCCTAACTAAAACATAATAATACGTGGGTTCATTGCATGCCCTTCACGTGTTGTATTTGTCTCCACTGATTCACCATTTGTCATAATAGCAATTTGCCATTTGTCAAATATGTATTATTGCCACATGTCACCACATATCACATACGTATGTTGTCACGTGTCACACTATAATTCGTCCAAATTTAAATATATTTTTTTAAAAATCACCGAAAATTTCACAAGAAAATATACCAAAATTGTTAAAACATATTTAATACACTCCAATTTAATCCACATCTTCCACTTATAAATCAAATTTACCCGGAAATGCCAATAAATGCATGTACAATCATATGAATATGCAAAATAAATGTGTATGTGTCAATTAACTTATGCATGACGTTCATTTTCTTAATTTCACAATACTTTCTCATAAATTGCTATTCTAGCCTTAACATAGGTATCGGGATGTTACAACAATAAGAACGAATGTGAGTCTTATGCATATAGCGTTCATATATGATTGAAATTCATGAATGATTTGTAAAGCTGTAATGAGTGACCATATGTTATGTCATGTTATGTGAGTATTTGAAAAATAATTATATGTTCTGAATGAATATCTGTGATATATGTGATGTATATATGTAATCCGGTGAATTAATCAATGATGGTTCATTCCTTAAGTTTGCAAAACTCATCAAAAATTGCAATGTGGTTTTTCAGGTAGGAGATAGGAAACTTAGTTCCTTAGTCAGAACTTAAGGAATCTTTTGGATGGAAAAATAGCTTAGAGGTCTATCAGTTGACACCAGAAGTATTGTAGCAATTATTTTGTAGTTTTGTTAGAACCTATAAGAGGTTTTGTACATTTGTGTATAATGGAAACAGTGTAAGATTTGTGAATGAATGCAATCAATGGGTTTTAAAATTTAGTGATTTCCGGTTAGGTTAGATGATGCCATGTGTAAGTTGGATTTGTTTTCTTTTATTTTTCTAACATGTTATTATCATAGAATATGTATTTGAATACTCTTGAATGTTTGGGTATGTAACTTGTGATAGTGGGATGTTGCATTATCAACAGGAGAAAGCACAAATATGTACTAAATATATTTGTGCTTCCAATTTCAAGAGTCTTCAATTCGCTGACCCAACCTCCTGATTGTTTCCTCTCAGTTAAATATAAAGTAGTTGACATCTACCAAGTTTACTACCATGTTTATATGATAATTAAGCAATATTTCATATCGTGCTCAGGAGAACAAGTTTTGTTTCAGATCCACAAGTCACCTTCGCAGTACTTATTCGTGATCATAAGTTTTAAATTTGTTGAAACTATATATTTTAATACATATGCAATAGAAAGATAGGTATGAGGAAATAGAAACAGAGGAGATAAACGAAAAAAAAAAGACAACATGCCAAGTGTCTCCGATTCCAATCTTGTGGTTAATACAGGGATAAACTGAGTCCTGCAGTTTCATTATCTGGATAAAAATCAAGTTGAACTTTTTACGACAAGAAATTTGTTAGGAAAAAAAAAGCAACTGGAGCAATGCTAATATGAACTCTCTTTAAATTGACTAATACTTGGTATCATAAAGACCATCTCATTCACTTTTACCATACAATACTTAGTTAATTAATAATTAATTATTAATAATACACGTGCATGGTTGTAACTTAACATGCATATAAAGTAAATAATTAATAATATGCAAGTTAAAATGAAATTGAAGCTGTTAATTTCGACAATTAATTTAGCATTATAAATTTCCAATATTTACTTATCTTTTTCAATTATTAATTTTTATTTTCTACTTTTATTAACCCAATTTAAATATTCAATTTTTATTTTTTCCTCGCTTACAAAATTTTGTCCATAATCATACACTTTTAATTTTTTCCTCAAGATTTTAACTTTAACAATAATCATTAATAACAAAACTTATATATACATATTCTTTAACTCCAAAAATAACTGGACATTAAACATCTCCAAATTGCCACTGCGCGTTTTCGCAGTGACTACCTGCTAATTGGGATCAGATCTTTTGTATCAGTTATAGTGTTTTTATCATATTCTATTAAATCTCATTTATATATTTGCGTGAACCTTATATAAATATATGAATAAGATTTAATAGAACATTATTAGAACAGAGTAAATAGAAATTGATGATTTGATTAGCTGCTAATCTTATTTATACATATATA
>JANZXR010000003.1:662499-674303 GCA_027575705.1 Erythroxylum echinodendron
ATACATATATATATATAGTTATATTTGTTTAGTCGGTCTTATATATATATATATATGTATATATATCTAATAATATATAGAGCTTCTGTATTTAACATCCAAAAACCCTGTCACACTTCAGGCGACATCACAAGTACGTTTCACTGTTTCGTCAATCGCAATATTCCTCCGATGCAAGTGTATATATGTTCTGATCTGATTTGATTGAACATCTTAGCTCTCTGGATTTCTCCCTGAAAGCTCTTCGATTTATCTCTTCCCAGATCCCCGAGACCAGGTAAGACAACTTTGGATATTCATTCCTCTGGTCTGTTCTGCTTGGCGTGGTGTGTCGTGTTGTGTTGTCCTTGAGGATTGACTTACTGAGGAAGGGACGACGGTGGTGTGCGTGTGCTGTGCGTGCGTGAGCCGTGACCGTGAGGAAGAGACGATGGGGTAGAGTCGAGCGCGTGTTGGAGAGTCGCCGGAGAGGAGAGACCGGGAGAGACAGAGTGAGAGAGATGAAAAATGCGGCTGAAAGTTTTGATTTTTATTTTTTTTATAACTTTCTGCTTATGATTTCCCCCTTCTTTTCTGGGTTTTTCTACTTCATCTAATTCGTTGAAACTTGAATCCACAGCAATGGATAATTCAGAATCTGGAGCTAAGAAGCTAGGGTTTTGGTGGTCCTAGCAGTTTGGTGCTCATAAACCATTTGATGATTTCCAATAATTCAATTGACTTTCATAATTAATTCATATCAGGGCTGCACTTATCCTTGGTGAGGGAGATAACTACATACTGAATTTTGTATAGCAATTTGAGATGTAGAATTCTCTTGGGTACGCTATGACTTTTAATTCATAAAAATTTCTTAAGTGGCGTGCAGGTAATTTGCTTTTTTGCGTGGCTAGTTTTAGGATTTAAATTGATTTACTAGGTTAGGGCAATGCGTTCTCTGGTTGAAGCTATGTGAAAATAAGGACATGAGAAAGCACGGTTTAAGAAATCGTATAGGAAAGAGTGACTCTGAGTTTTCTGGTAGTCCAGATGAATGATGACTGTACCTGCGAGGAACATTATTGATTTTATACTTGTATCATTAGATTTAAGGAACATATAGTTCTCTCTTATTTCCATTGCGATTCATCATGCTATGAATTTGAAGCTGTGCTCAATCTGAGCTTGACAAAGGAGGTTGAGTTCTACCAATTTTCCTCCATTGTGAACTTGCATATGATACACTGTAATGACCTAATGGTGTTATGGCCTTTTAATAGCATAAGATATTTTGTTTACTTTTACAAGTTATCTTTGTTTGTAGGACAAGATTTCTCTGTCATCCTCATCAAAATTTAAGGGATGTAACGTGTATACCCATGGGAAAGGGAAACAGATTAAGCTCTGGCGGTAGAAACCAAAGACTACTCAGATATCGCATCCAGTCGGTTCCCAAGGAGTGCTCCCACCCCGATGATATAGTTCATTATCTCCGGGAACGCCACCATGACTACCGCCGCATGGAGCACCGCAATTTTACTAGACAAGTCCATCTTATTCTACAATCCAAATCAAAAATGGAAGATGGTGACGATGATGAAGAACAATTAGATGTTCAACATAGAACCAGGAAAAAGCAAAAGCGTCTTAATGAAGCTGAGGAGAGATTGCTCCGGATTGAGGATGACTATTCCAGAAGGATTGCTTGTAACCGGTCTTCCACGTCCTCTGACTCGAATTCTGATTCCGATTCACCACCTTCTTCATCAGCGATCTCAACCTCAGAAGATGGAATTTTTGGCCAGAAAGTGAAGCCGAAGTTTGATCTAATGCGGTCGTTGCTACGAGAGAGTTATGCATCTCCTACCGCCAAATCATCCAAAGAAGAGAAAAATATAGAATTGGACGTTGCTACTAATTCGAAAACTGAAAATAAGGTGAGCATTCTAAATGTTACACCTAAAAGTGAAGAAGGGAAGAGATTGGGAGATGAAGGGGCAAAAGTGAAATCTCAGGTTTCTAATGCTACAATGGAGGTTAAGGGCAAGGAAGGGCCAAGGTTCAGGGATTTTGGAGGAATGGAATCTGTGTTGGAGGATTTGGTAGTGGAAGTGCTTGTTCCTCTCTATCACCCGCATGTTCCACAGCGGCTCGGAGTCAATCCCATAAGTGGTATCTTGCTTCATGGACCGCCTGGTTGTGGGAAGACAAAGTTGGCTCATGCCATTGCCAACGAAGCGGGGGTTCCATTTTATAAGATTTCGGCTACTGAAATTGTGTCTGGAGTATCTGGTATGTGCTGCGTGTTTAGTGATTCACTTTGTTTTGTCACTGCATGTAATTCAATGTGATTTGATTGTGATGTTTATTATTGTTTCTCATTACTTGTTGGATGCTATTTGAGTCATATGAGCATGTATGTTATGTTGTTCTATTGATTAAGGATATGCTTTGTATGTTGGTTGTATAATTGCTTCTGTTAGAATTTGATTTTTGATTAGCTTATTTCTTCATGGTAAATAAGTAATGTAGTTGTTAGGATCATTATCGTGATTTCTTTTTTTCCATGGTTGGTCGAATAACATAATTTAGTGCCTTTTGTTAGAGCTGTTGTTCTCAAAATGATTTAGTAAGTTTTTTTTTCTTTGTCCATGGTTTTTTGAATAACATACTGAAGGATTCATCTTGATAAAATTTAGGTGCATCTGAAGAAAACATCAGGGATCTTTTCTCTAAAGCATACAGGTCTGCACCATCAATCGTATTCATTGATGAGATAGATGCAATTGCTTCAAAGAGAGAAAATCTACAGAGAGAGATGGAACGAAGGATTGTAACTCAATTGATGACTTGCATGGATGAGTATCATAGGCTTTCACAACCAGTTGCTGCAAATTCACATCAAGGACTTGTGGATAAAAAACCTGGATATGTTCTTGTTATTGGAGCTACTAATAGACCTGATGCAATTGATCCTGCATTAAGAAGACCTGGAAGATTTGATCGTGAGATTCAATTAAGTGCTCCAGATGAGAATGCCAGGAAAGCGATACTTTCTGTGCTTACGCAAAATTGTACTCTTGAGGGTTCTATTGATCTTTTGCAAATAGCTAGGTCTACTCCAGGTTTTGTTGGAGCAGACTTGGTTGCGCTGGTTAACAAGGCTGGTAATATCGCCATGAGGAGAATGATTGCACTGAGAAAGCTTGAGCTATGTACAGAATCCAAAAGCACTGAGTTTAGTGAGGAATGGTACAAGGTACCTTGGTTACCGGAGGAAATTGAGAAGCTTGCAATCAAAGTGGCTGATTTTGAGGTAATATGAAGTTGCATTGGTTTTGTCATCCTCTTCTGATTAAAGAAGACCTTTGAATGCTCTTTCATCATTTTGATGCTCTGTAGTTGCACTTGGACCAAAGTTTTATTTTTAGATATTGTTGAGATGTGATCTTGGAATTATAGATTATCTCTGTAAATTTGTACTAGCATGATCTTTTGAAAATAAAAGTCACCATGAGAAACATGTTGAGGAGTTTGGTATTGGTGTGCCTTAAATTTACTTACTTTAAAGTTTCCTTCTCATGGAAATTGTGTTTTAATACTTTAATCTTCACTTACTTTGTTGGCTTGTCAAACTTCATATATTTATTTCCCCTCCCGAAGGAAGCAGCTAAGCTGGTGCAACCCTCGTCTAAAAGAGAAGGTTTCTCTACTATTCCTGATGTGAAATGGGAAGATGTCGGTGGGCTTGATTATATAAGGAAAGAATTGGACCTTCATATAGTTGGGCGCATAAAGTATGCAGAAGATTATCAGGCATGAATTTCCCTTTATTTATGTCTCTTAGTTTTCATCCCTATCTTTCTTTATGTCTTGAAATGCAACTTATCAGATCTGGCAGTTTACTAAATGCTTTGACATTGAACTTTCTGTTTGCACCAAAAATTTGTACTTCTAATGTTGCTTCTCTTTGGATTGAGAATTTAGTGTTTTTTATCTATAAGACCATTCGGTTTGTTTGATTAAGTTTGATACTTTTGATGTCTTTGTCCTGCACATGATTCTACGGTCAAAATTCTCCTGACTTTGTTGTGACCTCTGTTTTATTGAATTTGTTTTATACAAGCTACTCCATGCAACTTAGCAGCTGAATTATTCTGTGAAATTCTGGTTAAATTTCTAATTGTTGAGAATTGTATGTACGTTCAGAAATTTGGCTTGAAATCAGAGACAGGAATCTTGCTCTATGGTCCCCCAGGCTGTGGCAAAACACTGATCGCCAAGGCTGTTGCTAATGAGGCAGGAGCCAACTTCATTTACATCAAAGTCAGTCGTTAAATTCTCTCTCACTCCATACTTTTACACGCACATTAGCTGCACTACTGTTTATTATGAGGGTATATGTTTATTAGTTACATGACCTATTAGGGTCCTGAACTTTTGGATAAATATGTTGGAGAAAGTGAACTGGCAGTTCGGACATTGTTCAGTCGGGCAAGGACTTGTTCACCGTGCATACTTTTCTTTGATGAGGTTTGTTATTTCCCCTCTTGATTGTCACTGGTATATTAAGCAATGTGTTGAGAGGGAACTTCTGCTACATTTTGAATTTAGAAGATATTTGTTGGATTATTGATAAAATTTTGGTCTTGAATTTGTTTTGAATGTGTCTTTTCTTTCACATACATGCTCTAATCTGCATTCCTATCAGGGGGAAATGATGTTACTACAGCTTTAAATTCGATCCCTTGGGGAATATCTATGTGAATCCTTTTTTTCTTCAACTCAGCTTTGCAATATAAATGCTGTTCTTGTGAAAAGATCTTTAGAAAGCTAATAAAAATTATGTAGAAAGCATGAAACAACTTCGCACTAGTGCTGCAATTTGTCTATCTTGACCCAGTATCTGTTTGATCTTTATTTTGCATACTCAGAGGTTATTTACTGTTGACGTGTGATTCAATTTTTTGTGAATTAGGTTGATGCTTTGACAACAAAGCGCGGCAGGGAAGGAGGATGGGTGGTTGAACGGCTCTTAAACCAGGTTATTAAACTGTAATAGAAAGAACGTGCTTCTCATTCTTAATCTAATTGTGTCTATATTATGCATAGATGGACTGATACACCATTGTTTGCATTTACAGTTGCTTATAGAGTTAGATGGAGCAGATGAGCGACTGGGTGTTATTGTAGTTGGTGCTACCAACAGGTAAAAGCAATCTCTCTCTCCTTCCCAATTTCTCTTCCTGTGCCAGTTATTGTTAACATTAATTTTGGTGATAGACCTGAGGTCATGGACCCAGCTGTCTTACGACCAGGAAGATTTGGGAAACTCCTTTACGTACCCCTCCCCAGTTCACATGATCGTGGGTTGATCTTAAAAGCTCTTGCCAAGAAAAAGCCCGTAGACGTCAGTGTAGATTTGGGTGCTATAGGGCGGATGGAGGCTTGTCAAAATTTTAGTGGTGCTGATCTCATGAAACTGGTTTGTCTATTTTCTCTCATGTACTTTCTACCGGATAGAAAATCTTCCTTAAAATTTGAAGGGTGAATTTAAAGTTGAAGAATTCGGCATAGCTTTTACTTGCATGGATATTTGAAGGATGTGTTTGCTAACATTCTAATTGGGATGATATGCCAGATGGAGGAAGCAGCAACTGCTGCACTTGAAGAGTTTAAAAGCAAGACCTGTTCTGATGGAACCTCTCAAACGATTAGGACAACTCATTTTGAGCGAGCGCTGAGTAAAGTCTCTCCATCTGTGTCGGATAAGGTAAGTTTCTATAGGATTGGTTTGATTTCTTAAACTGGAATGTTTCCCGAACCCAAGTATCTTCTTGCTTTTGTGGAAGCAGCAAATACAGTATTACAAGACATGGTCAGAGAGTTTCAGACCGTCATGAGAGCTGGCGATCAGTTGCAAATGTCCAACTGGACCATGGAGGAACTCGAGGGATTGCATTTTTGTAGTAGCGGTAACACATAATCCATTATGGATGTAAATTTTGCATCATAATTCGTCGTCTTTCAAAGCTGTGCAGTGTCTAATTTTGGATTTTGAGACACTGGAAAATACATTCATTCTCTCTGTCATTGGTGCTAATGATTTTGTTAACAGATTTATTTGTTTCGTTTCATACTTCTATATTGGAAACTCACGTTGTTCCCTCACAAGGTATTCTTGAGGAAACAGGCTTACATCAATAAGTGGTGACATATCGAACTGAGTTTCAAATCTCATATTGTGAAATGAAATAATTTATAAATTTAGAATTTAGCTTGTTATCGTGTTCTATTAATCAAAATTTGTAAATCTCGGAATAATATTTTTAAAAAATTATGTAAGAATACACAACTCTTAGAAAACATAATATGATTTTTCAATATTTTTACCATTATATAATATTTACAAATATTAAGATGTCATATAAATATTTTAAAATGAGTGAATTCATAGAATTAAAGCATAATTAATATGATTATTAAATATTATTTACATATATATACGTATGTATGTATTTATTTATATGAGCTCTCTTTTTAACCGAGATTTTAAATGGTAAGATGAAAATAACTCCTATTTTTATAAATATATGAAATTGAAAAGAAATAATATTTAATAGTTTTGTAAAGACGTGAATTTGACTTTAAATATCATCATGACCCAATTAAATTTTTTCTCATATCATTATTATGAAAATTAATATATGATATAAAAATGTTTAATATATAATTTTAATCCATAATTTGTCCAAACGAGATCCAACCAAAAATCATGTTCCTGTTAGGTTATCACAATCATTCTTCACATACAATTACTGTGAAGTGGACCTCAAAAGATATTAATCTTTTATTATGAACATTAAGACATGTCATAATAATTAAAAAATTTAAATGCATTCAAAAGAAGATAATTTTGTGTTAAACTGAATATTCTTATTATCTTTTATTTTATAAAATGTTTAGCCATTATTATGAAAATTAAGGCTTTGAAAAGAATAAATAATGGTTAATACAATTCTTATTTTATAAAAAATAATAATTATTATGAATATTAGTGTAGAATTGTTTGTTATATTTTGTACATATTTGCTCGCAGGTAATGATTATTGTTAGTGAACATATTGGCTTCCACTTCATAAACAAAATTTGTTTTTCATCCTTGTTTCTACATGTTATAAGACTTCAAGACTCGTGCATCTAGCAAGTAGAAAGACAAAGGGAAGATTGTACATTCTTGATAACACATCATTTCAAGTGAACATAACCAACATCTCCAAACTAAGGCTTGGTGTGGAGGATCATTAACAGTTTGACAATATACTGAAATTAATCTGTTGAATTGATAAGTACTTATTATCAATAAGTATATATATGTTTGAAAATGCTACTTTGGTAATTGTTGGAATGTAAAAATAGGTATTTGATAAGTATGACTGCGATTGCTGAGAAGATAAAAAATAACTAAAAAGTCCATTGATTTAATAAACTATTAATTATTGTATAAATAATTAAAAAATATATTATTAATCATATAAATTTAAAATTACAAATAATAAAAAATTAAATTAAAATAAGAAAAATATATAAAAAATAAATTTAGTAAATAAATATTTCATAAAATATATTATAAGTCATATAAATTTAAAATTATAAATAATAAAATATTAAATTAAAATTAAAATATAAATAAAATAAATTTAGTAAATAAAAAATTTCATAAAAATATTATTATTCATATAAATTCAATTTATAAATAAGAAAATATTAAATTAAAATTAAAATTAAAATATAAATAAAATATTTCATAAAATATATTATTAGTCATATAAATTCAAACTATAAATATTAAAATATTAAATTAAAATAAAAAAAATATAAATAAAATAAATTTAGTAAATAAAATATTTCACCTTACTTACTATTGGTACGAGATATATTTGAACTTGTTTTCTATTAATTGAAGGTATAATGGAAAATAATAATTATTAGAAGATTATCAATGTAAAGTAAAATTTTTGTCGCATGAGCACTTTCTTACCGTAACTCTCTTTTCGCTTATTTATTTATATGGTAGCATCGCACTTTTTTCCAATCTCTAGTTGTTCGTCCGCAAATCTAAACATATGACTACGTTTAAAAATTACGGTGAATACTTATTTCTACCGTATCGTAGATCCAAACATAACCTAAATGTCTTTATTTAGTCAATAAAGTGCCAACCATAGATAATGTTACTTGTGCAATATGTTATGCCATCCGTCTCCTATTGTAATCAGTCATTTATAATCAATCAATGAATAACAGTATTTCATATTGCATTGAACCTTGTGATACGTGTCTTATTGCAGAAACAAAGAAAAAGAAACCATTCATGTGTGCATTATTAACTCCACCGTTTGCTTTGAGTTAATTAATGTGGATTTGTAAGTTCCATAACATTATCTCCTACCACAAATGGAACAGAGTGCTTCCTTACCATTGTTGATGATTATGCGTACTTGGACTGATTCGTTAACATTATTAAAATTGTTAGAAACTTAATTCAATTAGTATGTAGCGTATTATCGTTACTTTTTAAGAAATATTATTTGTGGAACAGAACTAAAGTAAAGCACAAACTCCACATGCCACCCTTGCCACGCGATCCAAAGTGCGAGCCTTTACGAAATCGGATGTCCTGAATCGTCCTCGTACGTCCAGAGTCTTTTAGGTATACGTATATAGAAAGAGAGAGCGAGGGAGGGAGAGAGGAAAAGATGGAGTTAGCGGGTTTGATGTAGTGTGCCAGAGAAGATGATGGGTGTGTCAAAGATTGAATCTTGGAGACAATTTTGGGTTGGAACTGAGATTTGTCTTGAGAATGGAAGTGGGTTTTTGTTGGGTTATGGATGGACTACTTTTTTTGCTCTTTCCTTCATTCTCTTGTTTCACTGTGTCAAGCATCGGTTCTTCTTTCTCTCACGACGTCGGGTTTCATCTGCCTACTCCTCGGCAGCAAGGCCTCTGGCCTCGGCCTCTGGTTCTTCTGCTGATGCAGCCTCTAATAGTCGTGATTTCAGGTATTTGATTGTCAGGCATAGTGTTAGGTTGGTTTTTTTTAAAGTTAATCTGAATTCAGTTTCTCGTCAAAGATTGGTAGTTTTTTAATCCTTTCTGTTTAGATTTTCGAAAGTCTCTGCACCTGTTGGAGGGCGTTGCACAGCATTGAATTTGCACATGTTCAATGGTTGTTTCAATTTTTTTTCGTTTGTTCCCTTGATTGAGGCGTTTTTGCTACTCTCCATATAATTTCTAGGCTCACTTAAATTTCTTTTTCTAATTGTCTTGAGTTTGAAGCTTACGTTCTTTAGTGAAAGAAATTCCTGCTGTTTAGATATAACTGTGAAATTTTGTGTCCTTACCCCTGAAGTTTTGTAAGGTTAAAATGTTAGTACCTACTTGTGGGTTAACATTTTTATGCAACAAGTCTTTACTTCTGTACTTACTTTATCAGAATTGAGTGACAGTGACATGACTGTTGGTTCGTATTGGATCAGTGGCAATGAATATATAGCTCTGTGGGGAAGAATTATGCTAGAGGAATTGTAGAGCTGACCCCTTTTTAGTTGGTGATAAGCGTAGGAGATATATGGTTGAGTTGCATATTGTGATTTTGTGAACGTGCCAACCTACTTGAAGTATATGTATTAATAACACTTGCATAATGTTAGATGATATTGTGCATTTTCTGAGATTGCAGAGAGGGTTCACTTTGGGTTGTTTAGCAACTTCTAACTTGACTCGTGAACAGTCTTTGGAGTGCTTACTGGCTGATTTGATTACTTTGTGTTACTGAAGACATAAATGACTTGAAAATTTTGTTTTGGATTCTTTTAATTTGATGCTTTGTCTGATTTACTAAATTTCATGGATTGTACATTTTTCTGCATTCTGTGAAGAATAGTTATTGAATTGGGTTATTGATGTGATTGTTCACTAATGGTTGAGTTATGTTTTACCTGCAGGATCTCAGAGATAGTGTCAGAAGCAGATTTAAAGTTTCTAATTGAAAATTTGGATGACAACCTGGTTATGAATGAGAAATGGGAGAATGTTATATGGAAGAGAAACAATCATATATCCTACACTGCAAAGTGCTGCAGGCCCAAGGTTGGCTTTCTTATTCTTAATATATGAAAAGTCCAAAAGTAATTTATGAAGATAAGCATACTCAATCTTTAGACAGTCTGAATAACAAGGTATTTTCTGTTCTTATTTGCAGGATGCTCCACTAAAATACTTAAGTGTGACAGTATTTGAAAAGTGCTCCCTAGAGGTTCTTAGGGACTTCTATATGGATAATGATTACAGAAAAAAGTGGGACAAGACTGTTGCGGAGCATGAGCAGTTACAGGTGGATATGATTAGTGGTGTAGAAATCGGGCGTACAGTTAAAAAGTTTCCTTTCTTGACACCTCGGGAGTATATATTGGCATGGAGGTTGTGGGAAGGGGAAGATGGATCATTCTATTGCTTTACCAAAGTAATTATTAGTTGCATTAAACTTGATGGTATAACTGCTTACATTTTTTTAATTAATTACTCTTGGTTTTTTGTTATCCCTAATTCTTCTTGTTTTCCTTTCTCTTTTTCCTCAACTTCGATGATTAGGAATGTCTGCATCCTTCAGCACCAAGGCAGAAGAAGTATGTAAAAGTTAAGTTCTTTAGATCTGGTTGGAGAATAAGGAAAGGCAAGTTCTTGGTTTGTATATCTATTTAAGTTGTATTATGTCTTATATTTATATCCTCATATCTAGTTTGAGATTGCTTTGGACTTTTGAGAATGAGGTGTGCTGTCCGGAGACAAGGAAATTTTTCTAGGCAATACCCGGGAATTTAATTATTTTTCGCATGTTAAAAACTCATTAAGCAGTAAGCACATATAGTGTCACAGCTGAAGTAGTTAAGTAGAGATTTTAGGTAAATCTCTGAACCAAATCCAAGCATAAAACTTAGGATTTAATCAACAAGAGAAAGACAGTTTCTCTAAGAAAAATTTCCTGCAGAAGCTTTTAATAAAGGCAATGTTTTTGGTCCCCCAAAATATCTGTTAACCCTCTCTTTTATACCCTTAATTCTAGTGTGAAAAGACTCAATTGAAATCCTTTTTTAAAGCTAACTTATTTTTTTCCATGCTGGACAAGAAAATCTGCCTAATTAGGAAAATTAAAACAAAATAAAACAGAAACAAATCCTAATGGGTATATGACAACATAACCAAATCCTAATAGGTCGAGGACAACATAAACAAGGTGACTAACAAGGTGGCTGATGCACTTAGTAGGAGGACAATATTGCTTTCTACTGTGTCCCTAGAGGTAGTTGCATTTGCAGTTTTAAATGAGCTTTATGACGATGATGAAGACTTCAAGGACATGTGGTTAAAGTGTATTTAAAAGTAGCCAGCTAGTGACTTCCATACCATTGATGGTTTTCTTTTTCATGGTAACCAACTTTGTGTTCCTCGTACTTCTCTTAGAGAAAAGTTGATTTGTGATGTGCATAGTGGAGGAGTAGCCGGTCATATGGGAAGGGACAACATCATTACTAGTCTTGAAGACAGGTTCTATTGGCCTCAGTTGAAGAAAGATGTTGGAAACTTTGTGAAAAAGTGCTATGCTTGTCAGACTGCTAAAGGAAGATCCCAAAATACTTGTTTGTATATGTCACTCCCTATGTAGCACGGACACAGCAAAGTGGAGCCGTGTTCGTGTGTTGGACACGTGTCCGTGTCGGACACCACTTGACACGCGGTGGACACATGTCCGACACAAGTCCTTG
>JANZXR010000003.1:674403-710889 GCA_027575705.1 Erythroxylum echinodendron
TGTTTTCCTAACTTCTCCGATTGACCTCACTTGGGCCTGTTTCTCAGGTCCGACCCGTTCTATGGAAACGGGATGTTGCAATGTCGGTGGAGGAATGCTCCTTTCCTTTAATTGAGACAACAATGTAGACGCCAAACAAACCCAACCGCTGCAAATGGAGGGGAGAGAGAGGGAGAGAGAAGGGCGATAACTTACCTGATCTAGGAATAGAAGCCAAAACAAAGAAAGTCAATGACCATCAGCAACCCCTTCACACACCGCATGCGCTCACACTCGCTGAACCTTGAGTGCAATAGGGAAGGCCACAATATACTGCAAAAGTGCATCTTTAATGGCAACATTTTCCCTAGAGCCATCCACCCCAGCAATAACCTGCCTGAAAAAATCATTGGACCCATAAATGATCTTAGAGTTAAATCAATATTTTAGAGAAATTTATTGAGTGTTTTCTCTCTCTAAAATCTCTTAATTTATATTTTATTATGTACTTGCCCAATGTGTGTCCACGGTGAATTCTTTTTGAATATAAACTTTATTAAAACTTACAAATATGATAGATTATCAATTAATTTAAATTATAAAAATGATTATTATGATTATTTTATTTAAAATCAAATAAACTAGTGTGTGAAAAATTTCCAACATTTTGTAATTCATGTAATTTTCCTATAAGAAAAGTTGTTCCACTTATTGAACATGATTAATTATGATAAAACCCTCTCATATTATTTGATCTTTATATGTTTTACTAAACCTGAGTTGAGTTTTTCTTAATATATGTAGAAATCGAGAACGAATAAGAAATGTAGAAATTTTCTTTATATTTTTGTGTTAGTAAGGTGATGTACATCCTCCTATTTATAAGCTTTAGGTAGCATTAAGTGCATGATCGTAGGAGAAAATAAAGGCTTAATTATAGGGGATAGTTGAGTAAATGAAGATATGATAAGATACTAGTTAACTAAATGAAGATATTATAAGATACTCTCAAACTCAAGGTGGAAGTGAAGATAATAACTTGAGTTTAAAACGAAGATCTTAACAACATCAATGGGGATGTGATTTGGTAAAAAGATTAGCAATTTGTGCTTGAGATGAAATTGAGACAAGTTGTATGGTTCCACGAAGCATATGATGATGCATAAGATGACAATCAATCTCGATGTATTTAGTTCGTTCATAAAAGACATCATTTTGACCAATTTGCACGGCACTATGAATGTTATAGAAGAGAGGAATTGTTGAAGAAAAGGTATGATGTCATGAAGTAAACATCTTAACCATAAAAGTTCAGAGGTAGTGTCAACTAGGGCTCGATATTTTGATTCGCTACTTAAGTAAGAAATAATTGTTTGCTTCTTGTTACGCCAAGAAATGAGAGATGATCCAAGAAAGAAATAATACCTAGTGATAGATCGACGATCAGTTAGGTCACCAAATCAGTCGACATCTAAGTATGCATGTAAATCCATTAAATATGGATGACTGAAGTGAATTCCATGAAACAAGGTACCTTGAATGTATCGGAGAATATAAAGAATAACAAAAAAGTGAGTGGTACGAGATGAAAACATGAACTGACTGATAATGTGAACTTTATAAGCAATATCTGGGTGAGTGACAGTAAGGTAAATAAGACTACTAACTAATTATCAGATTGAAGTGAATTCCATGAAACAAGGTACCTTGAATGTATCGGAGAATATAAAGAATAACAAAAAAGTGAGTGGTACGAGGTGAAAACATGAACTGACTGACAATGTGAACTTTATAAGCAATATCTGGGTGAGTGACAGTAAGGTAAATAAGACTACTAACTAATTATCGATAAGTATACCATCACTCATAAGAGTTTCATCAGTGGTAGAGTATGATCATTAAAGTCGAATGGAGTGCTAGTAATCTTAGTTTAGTGAGACCAACATGGGAGATAAGATCAGTAGCATACTTGACTTGAGATAAGTAGCAAACTGAATTATCAGAGGATACTTCAAGGCTCAAAAAGTGGATTAAGAGACCTAAATCTTTCATTTCAAATTGTTGATGAAGACAAGATTTGATAGTAGCGATCCCCTAAGTGTCATCAACAATTATTATCATGTCATCAACATATAGAGGGAGAAGAGTGCACCCTTGATATGTTTTTCAAATAAACAAAGCATGATTATAAGAGTTGGATGTAAAGTCAAGACTGCTAATGGTTAAACTAAATTTAGTAAACCATGCTCGAGGAGTTTGGTTAAGGTCATACAAGGCTTTGCGAAGATGACTAACTTTTTTAAGTGAATGAGCATACCCAGGTCGAGGTTGCATGTATACTTCTTCTTGAAGATCACCATTAAGAAAGACATTCTTGACATCCATTTGTAACAATTCCCAATGATTGCTTGCTACCATGGCAATAAGACTGCAGATTAAAGTTAGGTGAGTGACTGGAGCTAAGGTCTCCTTATAGTCAAATCCATATTCTCGAGTAAACCCCTTTGCAACTAATCACACTTTATATCTTTCAAATGATCCATTAGCTTAAGTCTTAATTTTGTAGGTCCATTTACAGCTAATAAAAGATTTATCTGAAGGTAGGTCAACTAAATCCTAAGTTTTACATTAGAGAGAGCTTGTAATTCTTCCACCACTACTCACTGCTATAAGGGGTTAGAATTGGCTTTACGATAAGTGCAAGTTTGATATAGAGAAAAGATAGTGAAATAGATATGAAAGTCTTTAAAGTGAATATAGGGTTGGCTTACTCGAGAGGATCGACAGAGGAGTTATGGAGGCTCAGTAGATTTTGGTGAATGAATAAAGGAAGAGCTATTTGGTAAGGATGGAGGATCTGCAGCTGCAGAAGACACAATAGGATCAATCGTCAGTTGTGTTAAGCTATTAGAGTTGTGAGACAGACCTATAGAAGAAATATTAGGAAACAAACGTATGGTAAGTCAGAAAAAATTTGTGTGTTGGTTCTCTGACTTGAAAATTTGATATTATGGAGAACATTTTGTTCCCAAAAGGTGACACATCGAGAGATTCAAAATCTGAGAGATAGTGGATCCCAACATCTATATCCTTTGTGCTCTATCCCATACCCTAGAAAACAACATAGAGGTACTCTAAGTTCAATTTTGGAGTGCTCATAAGGTTGTAATAGAACAAACCATGCACATCCAACAACTTTAAGAGACTGATAATCTGGAGCATGATTAAATAAGTGCTCATATGGAGAGATATTAGCTATGATAGGAGATGGAATACTATTGATTGCATAGACAATAGTAAAGGTTGGTTCTCCCCAAAGGGATTCAGGACAAGAAGATGATACGAGTGGGGCTTGAGTGATGTCAAGAATATGTCTATGTTTGCATTTGGCTCGACCATTTTGTTAAGAGTTCGGACAAGATCTTTGAATGATAGTCCTTTGATTAAGAAAATTGATGAATTTTGTATCTTTGTATTCCATTGTATTATCAGTCCAAAATATTGTAATCTTGCAAAAGAACTAAGTTTGAATCATATTATCAAAACTTTTAAGGCCCCAAATTGTAACCTAGTTAGAATGTTTCATTGAACATGTAATCCATATGACTTAATTATGTTTTTAATGAAACATACCTAGTGAATTGGAATTAAATTGTCATCATAGAGACTTAAGATATTAATGTTGAACCCAGGGTCTCGGAAAATATGTCATGGATACTTTACATAAGTTTTAAGTGAAGATTTAGTGAAAAGAACGCTTGAAAGTACTTAAAACTTAAGGTTGAAGTGATTTTTGCAAAACCAGTGTGTTGCACAAGGGTGACATCTAGTGTGACTTCTAATGTGATACTCAAAATTGTAAGTGCCATATCTTTTGATTCCAATATTTATAAATTACAAACTTTATATTGTTAAAAAGATAAGAGGATAAGCTACAAATTTTATGAAGACAACTTTGTCAAATTCAGCCTAAATCAATACAGTTTATTGATGGTTTATATATGGACTAATTACTTAATGAAAAATGACAACATATTGTGTGGATGTGTGGCAGCTCTTAAATGGGACAAGTGTAGAACATAATATGTTGTTACAATTTGTTGACACCTAGAATTGGAGGAGATGAGTTTTTTTCTGGAGTTTCTTTCTCATCATTTTTGTTCTCTCACCACCGAAACTCTCTCTCTCACTCACACCTCATGGAATTTTTGCTTGCTTGTTGAATCATCATCTTCACTTGAGGTCTTGACATGCTACTGCACCAAGGAAGCTAGATTCTGCTATTTTTTATGTTGTTGTCCTCTTGGTTGTGATATTTTCTTGAAAGGCTAGAGTGGCCTACTCATTGAATTAGGAAATTGTGTTAAAGAAGGTATGAGAATACTAATCTTGATTGCATTTTATCTTGTGAATTATTTTGACGCTTGATTGGATAGAATATGTATGGATTTGTTGATGAGTTAAGGTCTGGACATGAAATTGATGTGTATTTATGGCATGAATAAGGTGGAATTATGGCAAAAAGGATGAATGTTGGAGTAAGGGTGTTGAAGATGTAAAAAGTGAATGAATTATACTAGTTTTACTGAACGGATTTCACTGGACAACCATTGGTATTTAGGATATAACTTGAACAAATATCCAAATGGGGTTATTTTCATTGTGGCTTAAACTATACACATATTCCTACAACTTTCATGAAGGAATGGAAATTTGGCTATGTCTTGAAGAATGGAAATTTGTCTACAAAATGCATTGTTTTAGTGTCATTAGAAACTTAAGATGTAGAGGAACTTTTGGCTAGAAGAACATGTTGCCCAAAAGACTCTTTTATACGTCAAACTAGCTGTGCAAATCTGACCTGAAACCTGTCTTAAGAAATCTGAACTAATCTTGGTTGTGTAATTGTTGACATATATACGGTTAGAACCTTAACAATGGTTTTATTAGACTTAAGTGAGATTAATAATGAACCTAGGTGATGTTAGATAGATGGATTAAAAGGTATTGAGTTATGGTTTATAAATGGATTTTTAATATAAAAGATATTAATGATGAGCATAATATGTTGAATTGCTTGGTGTGATCATGAATGAGTGAGCTCTTAAAGCTTATGTGTATGAATTAGATATGAATGATTGTCAATTGGGAATTTTTGTTATAATATTGTTACAATACTGGACCATCAGTTGTCTAAGGAGTTTTATAGTTGAGATTATATTGGATGTGCTTGCTAATTGGGTGCATATACATAATGTTTGATGACTCAACATTTCTATTAATGCAAAATTTCACCTGTTTGTATTTATAAGGTTTGCATAAAAATTCTGAAATCTAAAATGAATTGTTTTAAAAGCTGTCAAGTCCTAGTCGTGAGTAAATAGGCATGCCTAGAAGAGTCTGCAGCTACTCCTGGACATATTTAAGGTGTCGACACTCCGGTGTCTCCCGATTGTGACACTTCGATGTCTGAGACATAAGTCTCTCTTGATATTGACACTTTCGTGTCTATCGATAAGGATACTTCGGTGTTGAGACATAAGTCTCTCCTGCTCTGTGATATTGCTAGGTATCTCCTGTTTTGGTCTCGTTACCCACTTCTGTAAAAAGGATTAGTAGTTAATTTGTTTTGTACTCTTTTACATTTACAATTCGGCCATAATTAATCAATATTCTGAAATAATTAAGTTTTGTTTTAACTAATTCAAATGCTGTTTTGACACAGACAAGTTTTGTGTTGATATCATGATATTCTGTTATGATAATTGTAAGATTTGCTATGAAGCCTATATATATCCTATTTTGGCATATTCTGTTTTGAGATACTTATTGTTTAGAATACACTTCTATATGTGATTTGATTTGTATATGTCATTATCTTATGACTGTTAGGGTCAATTACCATTTTGTATCATGTTTAGCTTTCCTCACTAAACTATATGTTTAGCACGATGGATTTGCCCTGTGTAGATTCAGATAGAAGAGTTTAAAGATTGGGACAATGACAGCTGCAGTGGCCAAAGGAGACTGAGTTCTTTTTTGACAAAATGTATATTTGAGATTGTTTTTTAGTTGTATCTGATAATTGAAACAGTTTGAATGTGTTGGATGGTTTGCAATAACCATAATACAGGATGGATTGGGTTTTAAGACATGTTTGTGATAAGTTCAATGTGTATAATGTATTTTGTTTGTAATCCATCTTGTAATGCAATAAAATGTATGCTTGCCTAAATTGGTTTTTAAGGAAGATTTCGAATGCTTTGGTTTGTTTTTAATATTTTGTATGGCATCCATATATTCTTCTAGGGGGTATTCGGGTGTTACATCTTTTGGTATCAGAGCATGGTTTAGGCAATTCTAGTTTAACCAGTGCTTAACTACTGCTTATACTTGAGTGTAAAAGTTATGTTTTGGCCTAATGCAGTTTGTCCTATGTTTTGATAATAGAATTAAAGATGGAAAGATCTCACGAAGCCATTGACGAGATTACTGAGAGTAATCATCTAGAAAGATGTTGTCCATCAATATCTTAACCCTATTGGGTTAATCGAGGTAAAGCTAAGGAGCCACCTCCTCCTCTAGCTCAAGGAGAGGCTTTAGTTAAGTTATTTCAAGATATGATGACATTATTGCATCGTATGATTGCACTTAAGGCTCCAATTGATCAGCTGCGAAAGTATGGAGCCGAGGAATTTACTGGGATATCTTTGGAGGAATCTAAAAGAGTTAAATTCTGGATAGAGAAAGTGAAGAGGATATTAGATGAAATCAGTTGTCCATAAGATAAGATGGTATACTGTGCTGTCTCTCTTCTTCAGAGAGCAACCTATGAGTGATGGAAGTTTGTTTTAATAAATCTTTAGCTACTGGTGCCTCTGACTCGGGATTTCTTGACACAAAAGCTTAAAGCTAAGTATGCTACGGAGGTATACAGAAAGAAGTGGAAACAATTTCTGAATCTGAGATAGAGGAATTTGTCATTTGTTGAGTATGACCGAGAATTCAATCGACTCAGTAAGTATACCCTTAAACTAATACTTATTGAGGAGTTCTGTTGTCATCAGTTTGAGGATGGTTTGAATGATTCAAGGAGCATCTGGCGGCATTTACCCTTTTGCAGCAAGTGAATTACCATCAGTTGGTGCAAGCTACTATGAAAATAGAAAGGTAGGGGATGGTTAGGAGAGAAAGGAGTCAAGGAAGGGGCTTTGCTAGAGAAGGTCAGTTCTCAAGCAAGCGAAGTCGGGAAGGTGCTTCCTCTGAAACAGAATTTACTCAAAGATCTGTGGCTAGGGGAAGACGACTAAATTTTCCCTCATCGACTGCTACTGGTAGGGGTTCCTCTGGGGGCTTAAGTTTTGGAGCTCCAGAGTGCCCTCATTGCTCTGTACATCATTAGGGTATTTGTTGGAGGGTTACAGGTGCATATTTCTGATGTGGCAGCACTGAGCATCTAATCGCCAATTACCCTCTAAGACATTCTCAAACATTGCAAGCTAGTAGGGAGGTCTCTCATGCATTTGCTAGGAACAGAGGACGTGGTAGAGGTCGAGGAGAAACTGGTCAGAACATACATAAAATGAGTACCCAATTGGAAACTATGGGTCAATTAACTGTACCTTTTGCTTTGGGTTGAGCTTATGCATTGAAAGCTCGTGAGGATCAGGATGCACTTGAAGTCATTTCTGGTACTGTTTCTCTCTTTGAATATTAAATGTATGCTTTGATTGTTCCTGGATCTACTTATTCTTATATCTGTGTTGGAGGAATTTCTAATAAAGTGATTCCTGTAGATCAGTTAGAGTATGATATTTATGTAACTAGTCCTCTGGGTTGTAGTGTGATTGTAAATCAGGTCTATAGAAACTGTCCTGTTATGATCCAAAGAAATGAGTATGTTGTGGATTTAATTGAATTGCCTTTTCTTGAATTTGATTTGATTCTGGGTATGAATTGTTTGTCTAAGCATCAAGCAGTAATTTATTGTAATGCTACGGTAGTTACATTTAGGAAGCCTAATCAGTTTGAAATAGTATTGCATGGCATCTGCATTATTTCTTTATCTAATGTGGTATCTGCTATGCAAGCCCGAAAGCTCCTTAGGAAGGGATGTGAAGCTTATTTAGCTTTTGTGTTTGACTTTAAAAAGGAGGTTGGTAAATTGCAAGAGATTCCAGTGGTGAGTGAATTTCCAGATATGCTTCCTGAAGAGTTACCTGGACTCCCTCCTGAAAGGAAAGCGGAGTTGTCAATTGAAGTTATGCCTGGCACTGCTCCTATATCCAGAGTACCGTACAGAATGGCTCCTATTGAATTGAAGGAGTTGAAAGTGCAATTGCAAGAGCTACTAGATAAGGAGTTCATTCAACCCAGTGTGTCACCGTAAGGAGCATCGGTCTTGTTTGTTAAGAAGATGGATGGTACATTACGGATGTGCATCAATTACAGGCAATTGAATAGAGTCATAGGTGAAGAACAAGTATCCATTGCCAAGTATTGAAGATCTGTTTGATCAATTAAAAGATGAAGGAGTGTTTTCAAAGGTAGATCTGCGATCGGGGTACTATAAACTTCGAGTAAAGGATGTGAATGCATCGAAGACTACATTCAGGACCTTTTATAGACATTATGAATTCTTAGTAATGCCATTTGAGTTAACTAATGCTTCAGCAGCATTCATAGATCTGATGAATAGAATATTCAGGCCTTATTTAGACCAGTTTATTGTGGTGTTTATAGATGATATCTTGGTCTATTCTAAGAATGAATATGACTATACTGAGCATCTCCAAATTGTGTTACAGACCCTTCAGAAAAAATAGTTGTATGCTAAGCTAAGCAAGTGTGATTTTTAGTTTCAAGAGGTATCTTTTCTAGGACATGTCTCTTCTCAAGGGATTAGAGATGATCCTAGTAAGATATAAGTAATTGTTAATTGGAAGCCATCACGAAATGTAGCAAAAGTGAGAAGTTTTCTGGGTTTAGCTGGTTATTATCGTCGATTTGTGAAGGGGCGATAGCATCCCCTTTAACTAAACTGTTACGAAAAGGACTGAAGTATGAATGGTCTGGAAGATGTCAGAATAGTTTTGATCAACTGAAACGTATGCTTACCAAAGCTCCTGTATTAGTTCAACATATTTCTAGTAAGGAGTATGTTTTGTTTAGTGATGCATCTAGAAATGGTTTGGGTTATATTTTGATGCAGGATGGAAAGGTAGTTGCTTATGCCTCTAGGGAACTAAAATCACATGAACAGAATTACCCTACACATGATCTGGAGCTTACAGCAGTAATGTTTGCCTTGAAAATTTGCCGGCACTACTTATATAGTGAAAAGTGTAGAATTTTCACATATCATAAGAGTTTGAAGTATATGCTTACCCAGAAAGAACTCATTCTAAGACAACGACATTGGTTGGAATTGTTTAAAGACTATGATTGTATTCTGGATTACTATCCAGGCAAGGCTAATATCATGGTTGATGCCTTGATTTGAAAGACCATTACAGCATTATCAATGAAGCAGAGTGAATGGGAACTTATATCTGATGGAGCTTTAATAACTCAGTTAAGAGTAAGGCCTACTTTGAGACAAGAGATTTGTGATGTTCAGAGAGCTGGTAATAAGTTACAACTTATCTTGGTTACTCAGGATGGTAAACATCTTGATTTTTCTGTGAAAGGAGATGGTGAATTGTATTATAAAGATTAGTTATGTGTGCCAGCTAATGATGAACTGAAGAAAAAGTTGTTGTTTGAGGCTTATAATACAGTCTTTACTATGCATCCTGGTGGAAACAAGATGTATCGAGATCTGAAGCAGCATTATTGGTGGTCAAGTATGACACGGGATGTTATGGATTATGTATCTAAATGTTTGATATGTCAGCAAGTTAAAGCTGAACACTAGGTTTCGTCTGGTTTATTACATCCTATTTCTAATCCTTAATGAAAATGGGATAACATTACCATGGATTTTGTAACGAGACTTCCTTTTACTCAGAGGAAGTATGATGTTGTATGGGTGATTGTTGATAAGTTTACCAAGTCTGCTCATTTTCTGCCTATTCGTCCTGATTATTCATTGGATAGGCTTATAGACCTATATGTGAATGAGATAGTGAGGTTGCATGGGGTGCCACTATCTATTATTTCTGATCATGATCCTCGTTTTACTTCGAGATTTTGGAAAAGTCTACAAAAGGCTTTGGGTACTCAAGTTAAGTTCAGTATCGCTTTCCATCCCCAGACAGATGGACAATCTAAACGGGCTATTCAGATATTGGAAGATATGCTTCGAGGTTGTGTATTAGAATTCCCAGGAAGTTGGGATAACTACCTTTCTCTGATGGAGTTTGCTTATAACAATAGTTATCAGACTAGCATTGGGATGGCACCTTATAAAGTGCTATACGGTAGAAGGTGTAGAACTTCAGTGTGTTGGACTGAACTAAGTGAAAACAAGATGATTGGGCCTGATATTGTGAAGGATACTGAAGAAAAAGTTCAAGCTATCCAAAAAAGATTGAAAGCTGCAAATGATAGACAAAAGTCTTATATTGATTTAAAACGAAGAGATATTGAGTATCAGATAGGTGATAAGGTATTTTTGAAAGTATCACCTTGGAAACACATACTTCGGTTTGGGAAAAAAGGTAAACTCATTCCATGTTATATTGGTCCTTATGAGAAGTTCAACAACTCAGGAACAAGCAAATACCTTTGGTGAAAGTACTCTGGTAACACCATGGACTCGAGGAAGCAACATGGGAACCAGAAGAGGCCATGAGGGCTCAGGATCCTCAACTATTTTGATTACAATTTTCAGGGGGAGAAAATTGTAAGGCCCTAAATTGTACCCTAGTTGGAATGTTTCATTGAACATGTATTCCATATGACTTAATTATGTTTTTAATGAATCATACTTGGAGAATTGGAATTAAATTGTCATCATAGAGACTTAAGGTATTAATGTTGAGCCTGGGCTCTCGGAAGATATGTCATGGATACTTTACATAAGCTTTAGGTGAAGATTTAGTGAAAAGAAGGCTTAAAAGTACTTAAAACTCAAGGTTGAAGTGGTTTTTGCAAGATATGACATCTAAAGGGTGACAAGTTTGTCAATGTCGTGCACAAGCACGATGGTGACATCTAGTGTGACTTCTAATGTGAAACTCAAACTTGTAAGTGCCATATCTTTTGTTTCCGATGTCAAAAAATTGCAAACTTTATACTGTTAAAAAGCTAAGATAAGAGGATAAGCTACAACTTTTATGAAGACAACTTTGTCAAATTTGGCCTAAATCAATACAATTTATTGATGGTTTATACATGGACTAATTACTTGATGACAAATAGCAGTGTATTATGTGGATGTGTGGCAACTCTTAAATGGGACAAGTGTAGAACATGACATGTTGTTACAATTTGTTGACACCTAGCATTGGAGGAGATGAGTTTCTGCTGGAGTTTCTTCCTCACCATTTTTATTCTCTCACCACCGAAACTCTCTCTCTCACTCACACCTCTTGGAATTTTTGCTTGCTTGTCGAATCATCATCTTCACTTGACTTCTTTACATGCTACTGCACCAAGGATGCTAGATTCTGCTATTTTCTATGTTGCTGTCCTCTTGGTTGTGATATTTTCTTGAAAGGCTAGAGTGGCTTGCTCATTGAAGTAGGAAATTGTGTTAAAGAAGGTATGAGAATACTAATCTTGATTGCATGTTATCATTTGAATTATTTTGATGCTTGATTGGATAGAATATGTATGGATTTGTTGATGAGTTAAGGTCTGGACATGAAATTGATGTTTATTTGAGGCATGAATAAGGTGGAATTATGGTAAAAGGATGAATGTTGGAGTAAGGGTGTTGAAGATGTAAAGGTGAATGAATTGTACTGGTTTCACTGAACGGATTTCACTATACAGTCATTGGTATTTAGGATATAACTTGAACTATAGATATCCAAATGGGGTGATTTTCATTATGGATTAAACTACACACATATTCCTACAACTTTCATGAAGAAATGGAAATTTGGTTCTATTTTGAAGGATGATGAAATTTGGCCTAAATTTGAATTTAGGATTCTATCATTGTTTGAGAATAGTCTACAATATTTTGGGTATAACCTGTAGAATATTGGACCAAAATGCATTGTTTTGATGTCATTAGAAACTTAAGATGTAGAGGAACTTTTGGTTAGAAAAAAATATTGCCCAAAAGACTCGTTTATATGTCAAACTGGCCATGCAAATCTGACCTAAAACCTGTCTTAAGAAATCTGAACTAGTCTTGGTTGTGTAATTGTTGACATATATACGGTTAGGACCTTAACAGTGGTTTTATTAGACTTAAGTGAGA
This sequence comes from Erythroxylum echinodendron, assembly GCA_027575705.1. Lineage (NCBI taxonomy): Eukaryota > Viridiplantae > Streptophyta > Magnoliopsida > Malpighiales > Erythroxylaceae > Erythroxylum > Erythroxylum echinodendron. The sequence goes on from JANZXR010000003.1 coordinate 686,759, forward strand.
TTAATAATGAAACTAGGTGATGTTAGATGGATGGATTAAAAGGTGTTGAGTTATGGTTTATAAATGGAGTTGTTAATATAAAAGATATTAATGATGAGCATAATATGTTGAATTGTTTGGCGTGATCATGAATGAGTGAGCTCTTAAAGCTTATGTGTTATGAATTAGATATGAATGATTGTCAACTGAGAATTTCTGTTATAATATTGTGACAAGACTGGACCATCAGTTGTCTGAGGAGTTTTATAGTTGAGATTGTATTGGAAGTGCTTGCTAATTGGGTGCATATACATAATGTTTGATGACTCAACATTTCTATTGATGCAAAATTTCGCCTGTTTGTATTTATAAGGTTTGCATAAAAATTCTGAAATCTGAAATGAATTGTTGTAAAAACTGTCGAGTCCTAGTTGTGAGTAAATAGGCATGCCTCAAAGGGTCTGCAGCTACTCTTGGACACATTTAAGGTGTCGACACTTTGGTGTCTCCTGATTATGACATTTAGATGTCTGAGACATAAGTCTCTCCTAATATTGACACTTCTGTGTCTATCGATAAGGATACTTCGGTGTTGAGACATAAGTCTCTCCTATTCTATGATGCTGCTAGGTATATCCTGTTTCAGTCCTGTTACCCACTTCTGTAAAAAGGATTAGTAAGTTAATTTGTTTTGTACTCTGTTACATATACAATTCGGTCATAATTAAGCAATGTTCTGAAATAATTAAGTTTTGTTTTGACTAATTCAAATATGGTTCTGACATAGACAAGTTTTGTTCTAATATCATGATATTCTGTTATGATAATTGTAAGATTTACTATGAAGCCTATATATATATATATCCTATTTTGGCATGTTCTGTTATGAGATACTTATTGTTTGGAATACACTTTTATATGTGATCTGATTTGTATATGTCATTATCATATGACTGTTAGGGTCAGTTACCATTTTGTATCATGTTTAGTCTTCCTCACTAAACTATAGGCTTAGCATGGTGGATTTGCCCCGTGTAGACACTTTGGTGTCTCCTGATTATGACATTTAGATGTCTGAGACATAAGTCTCTCCTAATATTGACACTTCTGTGTCTATCGATAAGGATACTTCGGTGTTGAGACATAAGTCTCTCCTATTCTATGATGCTGCTAGGTATATCCTGTTTCAGTCCTGTTACCCACTTCTGTAAAAAGGATTAGTAAGTTAATTTGTTTTGTACTCTGTTACATATACAATTCGGTCATAATTAAGCAATGTTCTGAAATAATTAAGTTTTGTTTTGACTAATTCAAATATGGTTCTGACATAGACAAGTTTTGTTCTAATATCATGATATTCTGTTATGATAATTGTAAGATTTACTATGAAGCCTATATATATATATATCCTATTTTGGCATGTTCTGTTATGAGATACTTATTGTTTGGAATACACTTTTATATGTGATCTGATTTGTATATGTCATTATCATATGACTGTTAGGGTCAGTTACCATTTTGTATCATGTTTAGTCTTCCTCACTAAACTATAGGCTTAGCATGGTGGATTTGCCCCGTGTAGGTTCAGATAAAAGAGTTTAAAGATTGGGACAAGGACAACTGCAGTGGCCAAAGGAGATTGAGTTCTTTTTAGACAAAATGTATATTTGAGTTTGTTTTTAAGTTGTATATGATAATTTAAACAGTTTGAATGTGCTGGAAGGTTTGTAATAACCATAATAAAGGATGGATTGGGTTTTAAGACATGTTTGTGGTAAGTTTAATGTGTACAATGTATTTTGTTTATAATCCATCTTGTAATGCAATACAATGTATGTTTGCCCGAATTGGTTTTTAAGGAAGATTTTGAATGCTTTGGTTTGTTTGTACTGTTTTGTGTGGCATCCATATATTCTTATAGTGGGTATGTGGGTGTTATATCTTTATGTATTAGAGCATGGTTTAGGCAGTTCTGGTTTAACCAGTGCTTAACTACTGCTTATATATGAGTGTAAAAGTTATGTTTTGGCCTAATGCGGTTTGTCTTATATTTTGATAATAGAATTAAAGATGGAAAGATCTCACGAAGCCATTGACGAGATTGCTAAGAGTAATCATCCAGAAAGATCTCGTCCATCAATGTTTGAACCATCTTGGGTTAATCGAGGTAAAGCTGAGGTGCCACCTCCTCCTCTAGCTCAGGGAGAGGCTTTAGTGAAGTTGTCTTAGGATATGATGACATTATTGCATCATATGACTACACCTAAGGCTCCAATTGATCCACTTGCTCATTGAAGTAGGAAATTGTGTTAAAGAAGGTATGGGAATACTAATCTTGATTGCATATTATCATGTGAACTATTTTGATGCTTGATTGGATAGAATATGTATGGATTTGTTGATGAGTTAAGGATTGGACATTAAATTGATGCGTATTTGAGGCATGAATAAGGTGGAATTATGGTAAAAAGAATGAATGTTGGAGTAAGGGTGTTAAAGATGTAAAAGGTGAATGAATTGTATTGGTTTCACTTAGCAGATTTCATAGAATAGTCATTGGTATTTAGGCTATAACATGACCTATAGATATCTAAATGGAGTGATTTTCATTGTGGATTAAACTTCACATATATGCCTACAACTTTCATGAAGGAATGGAAATTTGGTTCTGTCATGAAGGATGATGAAATTTGGCCTAAAGTTGAATTTAGGATTTTGTCATTGATTGAGAATAGTTTGCAATATTTTGGGTATAACCTGCAGAATAATAAACCAAAATGCATTATTTTGATGTCATTAGAAACCTAAGACGTAGAGGACCTTTTTGTTAGAAGAACATATTACCCAAAAGCATCTTTTTTTGTGTCAAATTGGCTATTCAAGTCTGACCTGAAACTAGTCCTAAGAAATCTGAACTAATATTGGTTTTGTAATTGTTGACATATATACGGTTAGGGACTTAACAATGGTTTTATTAGACTTAAGTGAGATTAATAATGAACCTAGGTGATGTTAGATTGATGGAGTAAAAGGTGTTGAGTTATTGTTTATAAGTGGAGTTGTTAATATAAAAGATATATGGTTTATTAATGATAAGCATAATATGTTGAATTGCTTGGTGTGATCATGAATAAATGAGTTCTTAAAGCTTATGTGTTATGAATTAGATAAGAATGATTGTCAATTGGGAATTTCTGTTATAATATTATGACAATACCGGACCATCAATTGTCTGAGGAGTTTTACAGTTGAGATTGTATTGAAAGTGTTTGCTAATTGGGTGCATATACATAATGTTTGATGACTCAACATTTCTATTGATGCAAAATTTCACATATTTGTATTTATAGGGTTTGCATAAAAATTCTGAAATCTGAATTGACTTGTTTTAAAAACTTTCAAGTCTTAGTCATGGGTAAATAGGTATGCCTAGAAGGGTCTGCAGCTGCTCCTGGATACATTTAAGGTGTCGACACTTTAGTGTTTCCTGATTATGACACTTAGGTGTCTGAGATATAGTCTCTCCTAATATTGACATTTTGGTGTCTTCTGATAAGGACACTTCGATGTCGAGACATAAGCCTCTCCTGCTCTGTGATATCGCTAGGTATCTCCTATTTTGGTCCTGTTACTCACTTCTGTAAGAAGGATTAGTAAGTTAATTTGTTTTGTACTTGTTACATGTGCAATTTGGTCATAATTATGCAATGTTCTGAAATAATTAAGTCTTGTTTTGACTAATTTAGACATGGTTTTAACACAGACAAGTTTTGTTCTAATATCATAATATTATGTTATGATAGTTGTAAGATTTGCTTTGAAGCCTACATATATCCTGTTTTGGCATATTATGTTATGAGATACTTATTGTTTAGAATGCACTTTTATATGTGATCTGATTTGTATATGTCATTATCATATGATTGTTAGGGTCAGTTACCATTTTGTATCATGTTTAGTTTTCCTCACTAAGCTATATACTTAGCACGATGGATTTGCCCCATATAGGTTTAGATAGAAGAGTTTAAAGATTGGGACAAGGAAAACTGCACTGGCCGAAGGAGATTGAGTTCTTTTCTAACAAAATGTATATTTGAGTTTGTTTTTGAGTTGTATCTGATAAACAGTTTGAATGTATTGGAAGAGTTGTAATAACCATAATACAGGATAGACATGTTTGTGATAAGTTCAATGTGTATAATGTATTTTGTTTGTAATCCATCTTGTAATGCAATATAATGTATGTTTGCCTGAATTGGTTTTTAAGGAAGATTTCGAATGCTTTGGTTTGTTTGTACTATTTTTTGTGGCATCCATATATTCTTCCAGGGGGTATGTAGGTGTTACAAAACGAGAGTGGATGGAGAATAATTCAGATCTATGGTGCATCAGATAAATTTGGATATAGCGACAAAATTATCGATAAAGATCACATAATATTTCATGCTACCTATAGTTTCATAAGGTGCAGACCCCAAATATCAGAATGAATTATATCAAAAGGTGCCCAAGAGATAGAATCATTGAGAGAAAATGGTAAAGGATGATGCTTATAGAGTTGACAAGGAACACAATCAAAATCTTCAGTTTTAACATGACCTAAATTATTGCTAAAGATTAAAGACCCTAATCTAGAGGTAGAAAGATGACCCACATTTATTTAGCGAAGTAAGCTCAAATAGTCATCTAACTTTACGCCCTTTCCTAAAGATGTTGCCTGTCTGTGGATCCTGCACAATACAACCATAACTCAAAAAGGATACGTTGACATCGAGCTCATAAAATTGTCCAATAGAAATAAGGTTTAATGAGAGTTTGGGAATAAGAAAAGTTTTAGGTAAATATAATGTGGATGTTTGAACAACACCTATATGTTGTACACACATAGTAGAATTATCAGTAGTGCGAACAATATGTACAATGAATGGTATTGTTAAAGATTCAAGAATAGGGGAGTCAGAGGTCATATGATTGAAACAACATAATCAAGATACCAAGAGTTTGAGGTACTTGATGTGACAAATAGGGTAGAGGAGGAGACTGTACCAGAATCTGGTTGAAGTTGTTGAAGAAGGGCATGGAGTTCCATTAAACAGAATTTAGGAGAGGTGCTTTCCATTTGCTCCTATGTGGCAGTAACACCAGTGGAAGCAAGTTAGGTAGACTTTGAAGAATTATCGTGTCTAGAGTTCTGTTTGAGCCTTTTTCTACATTCAGAGATATGATGTGTGAGCTTTTTACAGTAGCTACAAGATCCTTTATAAAACGTCTTACCTATATTGTGAGAAGTTTGAGACAAAGTATAAGTTGCAAGGACAACATCAGTAGACGAGACAAAATTTTCAATACAGAGCATATTAAGATGACTTTCCTCTGAGATGAGCTCCTTAATGATAGTATCAAGATTAGGTAGAGTTTCTTGATGAAGAAGAGAGTTACAAATGAGTTTAAATTCATCCTTGAGATTCATAAGCAAACGTCATATATGTTGACAATCTCGAAGATTTGCATAGAGCGCAACAACGTCATGATTAGGCTTAGATAGGATCCTCAAGTGCTAGTTGATTCCAAAGTTCTTGCAATTCAGACACATAACTATATATTGTTTGTCTAAGTTATTGTTGCATATGATGAAGCCTCCTATGCAATTGAAATCGGTGGACATTATCTAATATAAAGTAACGATTTTTCAAGAAATTCCATATCTCCTGAGCTGTGTCAAACTAAAAGTCAAGTTTGATGGATTTGACACATGTATTTCGAAACTATGTTATGATTTAATGGTTCATTCCATCCCATGCCACTAATCCTTCAGAAAATATGTCAGTTTCTTCATCTTTCTTTTGAGTGGATTTAGGTAGTTCTTCAGCAACAATACGCTAAGGAGTCTCCTGTTAAGAAAACTAACAAACTTTCTCAACCTAAAGATCATAGTTGGAGCCATCAAAGATGATATTACTAGAGTTGCGAATGCATGGGGAAGTTTAAAGGCATCCATAATGAAGAGAGACAATAAACTAGGAGAAAACTTACTTATAGAGATGGAAATTTGTTATTCTGGCCTCATAATTGGATTCAGAGCATAAAAAAACTTTAGGATCCAGTTTGATTTACAGAGAACTCGAATTAAAAAGTACCAAACTGAATAGTCAAAGTATCAGTGAACTTACTTCTAAACTGAACCGAACGAAAGAGGAGAAGACACATGGACAACTATGAGACCGACACGTGTAAAGTTGACTTGGCACAACTATGATGATATGTCAGTGATATGGCAGGACATGTGGCAGTATAGTTATGATTTTGACTGCTTATGTGGCAAAGACGTGTCTGCTTACATGGCTTCTCCTTGTGTCTAAATGGTGTCATTTTGCCTTAGAACAAAACGACATCGTTTTGGATTGTCTTCTTCCTTCAGCAGCACCTACAACTAGGGTTTCGAAGGTAGTGGCTATCTCCAGCGGGTGAAGGCATGAGAAATAATGTCTGGTGGTGAATTTTACACTGCTGTGATTTGCTTAAGGAGATGAACAATTTGATATATGGGAAATTGTTTTTGGAGCAGATTTAAGAACCCAAAATATGAAAGCAAAAATGCTCAAGAGAAAGAATGGAGATGGCTCCAAAATTTTGACTACTTTTATTACAAAGGAGACTTTGATACCATGTAGAAATAGAGAACGAATAAGAAATATAGAAATGCTCTTTGCCCCGTTTGGATGTTGGTTGATCAACTATTTTTTAGCTGATTGACCAAAATTAGCTGATTGACTTTATGAAAAAGCTATTTAATTTGTTTAGTTATTGGATGGATGGGTTGGCTAATTCAACCCAACCAGCTGAATTTTTAAAAACTCCTTGTGAGGAGCGTTTTAGGCTATAAGCTGATAATCTTTGTTTTAATGTCTATTTTACCCATACTTTTGCCCTTACTCACTACCGTAAGTAAACAGAGACTTGGCGGTTGGGCGTTACCAACTTTTACAGTAAAATGTCTTAAAAGCTACTACCAATCATTTTGTTTTATTTTGAGTTTCTATGATAAGTACAGTTTCAGACATAATTGCTAGTTTCGATTGAAATTAGAAGAAAGATCTCATTTTTGGAGGTTTATACTAAACACACCTTGTTATTAATGTTTATAGAAACATTAATGGCTCGTTTGTTATAACATTAAGTTTATTAAAGTTATAAACTTAATTTTTGTAAAATTAAATATCTAAAATCTAAATTCTTATAAAAATATTCAACGAAATATTAAGATATATAAAATTCATGTCTTTAATATATTTTTTTAAAAATCACGCCCTTATAAGTCATTTTATACATCAACAATTAATATTAAATAACTAATTTTACCAAACATCTTTAATAGACAGCAGATGTTATCTGCTGCACAAATCAACTATTAGCTAACCGCTAATAGAATCAATTATCAGTTAATGTAATTCGCTATTTGCCAAACACGGCCTTTATATTTTCATGTTAGTAAGGTAATGTACATCCTCCTATTTATACACTCTAGGTAGCATTAATGTGCATGACCTTTGAAGAATATAAAGGTTTAATTATAGGGAATAGTTGACTAAATGAAGATATGATCAGATACTAGTTGATTTTGGTCAACTATATGATAAGATACTTCAATAATATATAAGGAGTTGATTATATTAGTCATCCTCGGTCTTATTTTACCTACCCAATAACTCTTTAAACTAAAAACGCCTATTAGAGTACCCTTCAAATTTAAAATCGGATTTTCTCTCCTATGTGTTTCAGAGAAATAATTTAAATGTGACTATATGTCTATAATAATTCCAAAATGATCCACGAGAAAGAGATCCCACTTTCCAGTGTTGTGCAAACTTGAACGAAAAGCACGTAAATCCTGATCAATCACCGTCAGAGACCCCTGATGACAAAATGGTCAAAAGATAAATGAACGGATAAGATTTCATTTCCTCTACATTAATTGCAAACCATAACTTCCCACAGTAGATAAAAACAGACAAATTGTAAATGCTCAAAGGCGATAGAGGAAATACCTAGACGATCTGAGCTGGCAGATATTGAAATACCCCTCCCCTGCATGCCAGTGTTAGAACCACAATCAGAAAATACTCTCGCCAGCATGTGGATGTTGGGCATGCCACGAGTCACACTAGCGTGTCCACGCATTTCCACGTGGCAACCAGTGGCAGGCCACAAGAGATCGCGCGCAACACCAACCTCTTATCAACAAATAAGTCTCCCCAACCAAAAGTCCTCCTTCTCTCTCCCTCTCCCTTTCCCTCTCCCTACAATTCAATTCGCCATGAGCACCGTCGCTACTGCTGCCGCTCTCTCTCTACCCAGTTCTCTGTGTAAAGCATCCAAACTTAATGTCAGAAAGGTATATAATTCTTGCATTCTCTGATCGCACAGTCTTACTTGTTATATGCTTAGAAGAGTCTAGTTGCTGAGAGTTAGTTGGGTGCTTGATTCTAGCGAAGCCTGGAAAAGTAAACTTTTCTACGCTTTTCGGTTTGATATATTATCTGGCATCCCTTAACATGGTGGATTTTTGGCTTATGATACTTATGATGGGTCAAATCCTAATGTCCGCCTTCTAGCTTTAGAGCACGAATTGGTTTAGTTAATAAATTCTCAACGTGTTCTGAGAACAGGGGATCCCTAAAGTACAGCCCTCCTCTTTTTTTTTTTTTTCCCCTCCTTTTCTGCAAAGTGAGCAATGTGAAGAAGTCTCTCCTCCTTTCATTGGCAAGGGTGATTTGTTAGCTTATTCCTGATTAAGATAATAGTCGAAACGTTCATGCACATACATGTATTCATGTATATCCTCGTACAGTTGGCTTCTCGACATCTAAGTTATAGAAATTATCCACTAGAATGTTGCATCAGTGAAAATTCTACTTTTAAGCTCATGTTCGCCGATGTTGTTTTGGGGAGTAAGGGTGCAAGGGGAGGTGTTAAGATCTTTGCTGTATTAAGCGAGGAAGGTGGTATGCTGGAGAGAAAGAACACATGGAGCACAATCTTCGATGTAGAAGATCCTAGGTCTAAAATGCCACAGTGTAAAGGGAAATTCTTGGATGTAAATCAAGCCCTTGAAGTGGCTAGATATGACATTCAATATTGTGATTGGCGAGCCCGACAAGATCTGCTTACCATCATGCTCCTTCACGATAAGGTTCATTCCTATTGCTTGATTATTGTCTTGAGTTCATCCATTCAGTTTATGATGAAATATGATTAGTGTGTGTTTCTTCATTTAATCTAACTGCAAGTATGGTTTAGAAATGAAATGTTGAACAAAAGATATAAATCAAAATGTGAATTGCTGATTACAATCTGAATCTTTTTTGTGTATTATATTTTTTAGCCTTTTCTTCACCCCAAATTATATGGTTGTAGGTTGTGGAAGTTTTGAACCCTTTAGCCCGTGAGTACAAATCTATTGGCACATTGAAGAAGGACTTGGCTGAGTTGCAAGAGGAATTAGCCCAGGCTCATAAACAGGTTTCAGCATTTTTTTATTACGTTAGGACATGCAACTTTGATTTCCTTACCTGGGGTTAAACCCATTGAAGCACAGATGACCACGAATTAATTGCATGGGTTTTCCAAACTAGGAGTGTCATTCATCTTGTGAAAAAAGTGGTCATCGTTGTGTTGCTAACCAGAGAATTTTAGTCTTAATCAATAATGATAACATACTTTCTGTTGCTCTTCAATCTCGTTAGAATTGTGGATTTGACACATGAAAACAACAGGTTCACATATCTGAAGCCCGGGTCACCACTGCTTTAGATAAACTTGCTTACATGGAAGAATTAGTTAATGATAGGCTGTTGCAAGATAGAAATTCAACAGTTTGTGACCAAAGATCCCCTTCTTCCAGTACTTCTACTCAATCTTTGGACGTTATGAAAAGGCCAAAGAAAAGCTTAAATGTATCTGGTCCAGTTCAACCGCACAGTCCCCGCCTTAAAAATTTCTGGTATCCTGTTGCTTTCTCCATCGATCTGAAGGGTGACACCATGGTGAGCTCTATGGATGCTTAATTTTATAGCTATGTATTGCATCATTTTTTCTCGCGATGCGAGTCCCATAAGTAGATTACTATGTAGCACGGACACGGCAAAATGGAGCGGTGTCCGGGTGTCGGACACCTGACACGCGGTGGACACTTGTCCGACACGTGTCTTTAAGTGTCGGAATTAAAAAATAATTTTTTTGGTCAGACACGGCTTAAATACATCTGGACACGGCTCGAATACGACTGGATTCAAAGTCTCAACCGTTTACCATCCGAGCAAATTATTTTTAATCCTAACCTTTGACTATTTATTTCTTTGTCTACTTTTAAATAGGAGATTGTAGAAAAATTACTTAATGGAATATGCGCTCTATGTTTTTCTAGAGGGGGCTTATAAAGTACCAAATATATATGAACTATCAAGATGTTGGAAGTCTTGAAATACATCAATCATTATATATCATATTATGAATTCTGATTTTTTTTCTTAATTCTAAATTTTATAATATATATATATTGCCGTGTTCGTGTCCACCAAATTTTAGAAGTTGGTGTGTCCGCATGTCCGTGTCCGTGTCTGTGTCCGTTTCGTGTCGCGTGTCTGTGTCTGTCTATGGACTTTGTCCTTGGATTACTTAGAACACAAAGGGGAGTTGATTTTATTTTTGTGGTAGTTGATAGATTTTCCAAGATGGCGCATTTCATTGCTTGTAAGAAGACTACCGATGCATCTAATGTGGCTAAATTGTTCTTTAAAGAAGTGGTAAGATTGCATAGAAATCCTAAATCCTTTACATCTGACTGAGATTCGAAGTTTCTTAGTCATTTTTGGAGAACTTTATGGAGGATGTTTGATATTTTGTTAAACTTTAGTAGCACTGCTTATCTACAAACAGATGGTCAGATTGAGTCACTTAATAGGACTCTTGGAAATCTGTTGAGGAGTATTTGTGGAGGCAAGCCTAAGCAATGTGATTTAGCTCTAGCTCAAGCTGAGTTTGCCTACAATAGTGTTTTTCATAGTGCTATTGGTAGATCACCATTTTCTTTGGTATACTTGAAAGTTCCAAAGAGTGTTGTTGATATGATAAAACTTTCAAAGTTACCAAACTTAACCATAACAGCTGAAAATATGGCCAAACAAGTGAAGACTGTGTAAGAGGAGGTTCGAGAGAGACTTGAAAGGACTAATGCCCAATATAAAAAACAAGTCGACAAATACAGGAAGTCTAAACTTTCCAAGAAGGTGACAAAGTGATGATTTTCTTAAGGAAACAAAGATTCCCCGTTGGAACCTACAACAAATTGAAGCCAAAAAAATATGGCCCTTATGGGATACTAAATAAAATCAACGATTATTAATCTGCTTCAGGAGATGGGAATTTCAAAGACTTTAATGTTGTTGATATCTATGATTTTTATGGAGAAGAGCTCTATCCTAATAATAATTCGAGGTCAAGTTCTTTTCAAGTGGAGGGGACTAATAAAGTATTGAACCCATAAGGATATGTTTATGTTGTTCTCGACCTATTAGGATTTGTTTATGTTGTCATATACCCATTAGGATTTGTTTTTGTTTTATTTTATTTTAATTTTCTTAGTTAGGCAGGTTTTCCTGTCCAACAAGAAAAAGAAATAAGCTAGCTTTAGAAAAGGATTTCAATCAATCATTTTCACACTAAAATTGGGACTCTCATGTGCCATTTTAGGGGTATAAAAAGGACGGTTAACAGATGTTTTGAGGACCAAAAATATTGCCTTTAATAAAAGCTTCTGCAGGAAATTTTCCTTAGAGAAACCGTTTTTCTCTTGTTGATTAAATTCTAAGTTTTATGCTTGAATTTGGTTCAGAGATTAACCTAAAATCTCTACTTAACTACTTCCGCTGTGTCATATAGATGTATAGTATTTTCAAGTTACCGACATTCTATCTTTGGCACAGTTTACCTTTTGTTTTCTCTGTGTGCTGCAATAAATATCCAGTGATCCATATCTGATAGCTGCAAGGATGAATTTTTTGGCTTCCCATTTTGGTTCTTTTTGAATGGAACATGTTCTTATTTTTCCTGTTTTGTTACAGTACCCAACAGAGATGCATGTGAGATAAAAGTGTTTCACCAAGAGGATGCTGGTTTAAATGTGGAAATGGCAAAGTTGGCTTTTGCCAAGGGTATATGGAGTTATGTGTGTAAGATGGATAGTGCATTGCGCAAGTACTCTCTAATCAAGCAACCTCAAAGAGGACAGTCTGTTACTGCAGTCTCTCTTATTCAGAAGGTAAGACTTAGTACATGTTAATTTGTTTTCTATACATGATGTGTACTACAAAGATATCTCTTCTGCAATTAAGCATATCAATTTCATATTAATGAAGTTACGATTCCAATTGGCACTTTTTCATCTTTATTGTTTGGTTATTGGATTATGAATGCAATGGAAGTGTTGAATGACGTACCTTTTCTGTAAACGAGACCTTAATTAATCACTTATGATTCATAAACCTTGAAATTGAAAACTCTTCTGTTTAGCTATGTGACAAAGAATTGCATTCTTATAGGTTCCAGCTGGCTTGGAGATAGCGAATGTTGATGCAGATATTGTATCAACTAATGCAGTATCTACAAGGCATGGATTGCATTCTGGTGAAGGACAACAAAAGAAGCTTTTAAGAAGGCCATCAGGAAAAGTGCTGGCAAATGGTTTGCTTCTCCTTGGTGGTGTCATTTGCCTCTCGCGTGGACACTCTAGCCTGGGGGCAAAGGTTGCCATGGCATACATCTTGAAAAAGTTAAGAAAGCATGATGCTTCCTCAAGCCAAGCAAGAACAACATCATGATGTGAATATCAATTTTGCCGTTATATTAATATGGGTAGATCTAATCTCTCCACTTGCATGCAGTTATTAAGCTTGGAATTTAACGTAAATGACCATTTCATGGCTTTCTGGATAAAGAAGAACGATTAGAAGCTGAACTACGGGCTATTGTATATAGTTGTTTGTGTTGAATAAGCAAAGTATACAGATAATTATACAGATAATTTAAAGTTTTCATGCTCTGATGTATTTGCCAATATGCAATTGATATTATAGATCAGAGTTTTCTGTTAACAGAATCTACGAAACATGAGTCCAGTGAAGTATAGAAGTGGGCTTGATGTGAGATACTTTATCCATGAAGTGAAGGACTTGCAATAGGCCATAACTTGTACAGTTTCAGTTTGTTATCATTTGGAAGAACACGTTCTCCACAATTTTGCAGGTTGAGTTCCAGTTTATTGTTTCTTCTTGGTGCTAAAGTCATGATCCAATTCAGTTGGAGGAAAAAAGGATGACTGAACACCAAATCATAAAGATTCAGTTTTGCCCATTTGATGTTTTAGATCAACTATTTGTAAACTTATGATAGAACTTTTAACAGTGATTTTAAGTTGCAGCCTTCCAAGGTTTTATATTTATGTATGCATTAGATCTTGGCCAAAATTCTTCTTTCGTTGAATTCCATTGTGGTTGGAAAATTGGTCCGGTCCAGTGTGAGTTGATCAGGTTTTGGTTAGACTCGAGTTTGTGAGACTGTTCTAAACGATCTCAAAATGATATTATTTTAGTATAATTAAACATATATAGATTAAAATAGTATCGTTTTAGTCTCAGTTTAAATCTGGTCGATCTTCAGATTGCATATTTAAGTATGGTGAAATCTGGTTCCAGGCGGGCAGGGGCATTGTTGTCCGTACCGATGCCTGCTACAATCTCATCCTAAGCACCAACCTGATATGGTAACATGGATAAAATTACACAAGCATGCATACTCATGTCTGTTTACAAGATTGAAAAAGAAAAAGAAAGACAAACTCTAGGTTTTGTTTAGTTAAATTCGACATTCTTTTATTCTTCCTCTAGTTTCTTGGTTATTAAAGAACAAGAAGAAGCCGAGGCATCAGGAAATCTGTCATTCGCTTAAAAGCTATTAGGGGCAGATTCAGTTGTTAAGAAAGGATTAAGATTTTAAGGAAAAGGAACTGAGAGAAATAGTATGTTTAGATTTTGGTGGAGCAACGAACTAACCAACCAACCAACATGCAAGTGTTAAAAACCAATCTTAACACTTGAAAACTTTTTCGTGCAAAGAAACAAATATAGTAACAGATCATGAACATTGGCATAGTCTCATTTTACCTGAATCATGATTTACTATTTTTGTCTGTGTCCAAATGGGCAATATTCCATTTCTGTCTGATCTTTAGGTGGTTTCAATCAACCATCAAATATAGTAAGTAGCATTTTCAATGGAAACCAACACCTTCTAACAACCTCAGAAGAAGGAAAATGATTGCAAGGAAAAGAAAAATTCATAGAGAACGATTGATTCTTCCCTACACCTACGTGTTTCTTGGCTGAATTCTGATACACTTTCTGCTGAAACCCTCTCTCAGAGCTGTTTGCAAGTTCTTTTTCCTTCCTGAATTCTCTAATAGATTGTGTTTTGGCATTGGAAATGCACCATAGTCTTGTTGGGATCTTGGTATCCTGTCTTGTGTTTCTGACCAGCCTGGTCCATTCAAAGACAGATTCCGATGATGGTACGAGAAACATCGCACTTTTCAAGTTTTAGATTGCAGTTTCATGTTCCTGCATGCAATTTTAATGGAGGATGAATATAAGTTTATGTAGGTCTAGATCTGACCGCGTGTCTTGTAACTTGAAAGGACTCGGATTGGAGATTCGATGAAGAGGGAGATGTGTTTCATCTTCTTATGAATCTAATAACCATGAAAAAAGGAAATTGCATCTGTAGATTCTGATTTTTTTGTGTTTTGTGTTTTGTGTTGCAGTTTCTGCTCTTAACGTGATGTTTAACAGCTTAAATTCTCCTTCACAACTTGATGGTTGGAAATCAAGTGGTGGAGATCCCTGTGATGACTCCTGGAAAGGGATTACATGCTCAGGGTCTTCGGTGACAGAAGTGTAATTGCATTCTTCATGTTAAAAACATTTTTTTTCTGTTCAAGGATCATCTGATCTTTTGAACTCTCCATTAATGGCATTAAATAACTTCTGCAGAAAACTGTCAGGCCTTGGAATCACTGGATCACTTGGCTACCAGCTTGCAAACTTGAAATCTGTCACTTCCTTGTAAGCTTATCTCAAATTGTTAAGTAAAAACATGCTCTTAAGTGTTCAAATTAATTGTTGTGAGCTTATGTCTTTTGTATTCGTTTGTCATAGTACAGTGATGTGAGCAAGAACAACCTGAAGAATGATATCCCATATCAGCTTCCTCCAAATGTAGTTAACCTGTAAGTTTTCTCTACAGTCCTTGGCTATAACATCAAGGTAATCATCATCAAAGGCATGAACATGGAAGTAATTTAGGAAAATATGTTAACTTTCATGAGCTTGATGTGCAGAGATCTTTCTAACAATCAGTTCACTGGTTCATTGCCTTATTCAATTTCGCAGATGACTGACCTTAAGTACCTGTAAGCCTGAGCTTCCTTGTCCTTTGCATCAATCCTTTTGTTGTGGTTTTGTTGTGGTGTCCCATATTTTTCATTGCTTTCTGGCTTTTCTTGCAGAGATATTGGTCACAATAGCCTCAATGGACAATTGGGTGATATGTTTCAGAAGCTTTCAAAACTTGAGAAGTTGTGAGTAGGACTAACTTGGTATCTAAATGTTCTGGTTAGGGAAGGAAAAGATAAATTCAGGTTAAGTAGGTTTAGGTCAGGTCGGAAGGGTTCGGGCCAAGTAGTAAACTTGAGACATTTTTTGTTTTCACATACTAGACTCGACTTGAATAGGATTCCAATCAATTCAACTTTTATTAATTAACTTCAGACTGAATTTATTTTCAATCAATTTAATTTTCATTAATTAACTTCAGACTGAATTCGTCTAATCTTACTTTTATTTTTTAAGAAATTTGTGAGGTTAAAACAACTAATACAGAATTAGATTCTGATAGCTTGCTTTTGATTTGACATCTAATACTTACCAGGAAATTTTTTTCCCTGAAATTTCATAGGATTTTTCTATGCAAATTAAGGATAGATAGATAACTAACTTTCCTAATTTTCTGGCAGGGATTTGTCCTTCAACTCACTGAAAGGCAACCTTCCACAGAGTTTCTCATCACTTTCAAAACTTGAAACATTGTAATAACCTTCAAAACACAGTCATTTTGCCTAATTGGATTTTCTGTTTATTGATCTGAAAATGGTACGTTTCAGGTACCTGCAAAACAATCAATTCACTGGTTCAATAAATGTCCTTGCTCGTCTTCCTCTTAAAGATCTGTAAGTAAACCAGAAAACAAAAGCATTCAAATACACTATCTGTAAACCCCTTTGCTTGTGCTCTTTATCATGGAATTATCGGACTAAGAACTTGTCAGCAAGAAAAATCCTCACGATTAATTACTATATACTGGCAGGAACGTTGAGAACAACCAGTTCAGAGGGTCGATTCCTGCTTCAATAAAGGGTATTGATAAACTGAAGTGAGTATGAAAACTAAATTCATTTCGTGATGATGCAGTTCTTAACAAGTTTCGATTCTGAGTTTGTGACCGTATCATTGAAGAACTGGTGGAAATTCTTGGGGACCTGGATCTAATAATTCTGGCAGTAATGGTTCCAAAGATCGGAATGGAAAAGGTGGATTGAGTGGATTGACTGTAGCTTTAATAATTGCGGCAATAGTGGTGGTGGCTGCACTTATTGGTATTCTGATGTTCAAGAAGAAATCTTCTGCAACTTCACATTTTCTTGATGAAGAAAAGACTAGCCATAAGGGATCCTTCAAAGTTCTTGCATCACAGGAACTGTCCAGTGAACGTGGCGCTCCCATAAGCAAAGGGTTCAATGGTAATAGTTTGCTTTCCCCGTATCAGGGTAAAAGACACGACATTCCTTATTAGCTAAGTATTTAACACTTTAACTTTGATTCTAGCAGATGACATCTCTCCCAGATCATCAGTTTCCATTGACATCAAAACTTTGAAGAAACCTCCTTCCTTTGGTTACAAGCCTCAACAGACTGATGTTGTTCAAGATTTCAGTGACAAAGAGTTCGAGAACCGTCTGAATGCAGGAAGAAACACATCCACTCCTGCTGTATCATATTCTTTAGCAGATTTGCAGAGTTCCACAGGTAATTTCGCAGCAGGTCGTCTTCTTGGAGAGGGATCTCTTGGTTGTGTTTATAAAGCTAAATATCCTGACGGGAAGGTAGGTTTTAGCTAACCAGAATTGCTTCAACTTGTCTCTCTCTTTTCTTTTATTTTTTTCCTGACAGTATCTGGTACTTGATTTTGTTACACTGATCACTGATCTGTTCATCAGGTTCTAGCTGTCAAAAAGATTGACAAGTCACATTTTCAGAAGGATCACACAGAAGAATTCTCAAAGATTGTATCGAACATCTCAAAGATTCATCATAAGAACATTGCTCCACTTGTGGGTTATTGTTCAGAATCGGATCATCACATTTTAGTGTACGAGTTTTTCAGGAATGGATCACTCCATGACTTCCTACACATGTCAGATGACTTCAGCAACCCACTAACTTGGAATACCAGAGTTAAAATTGCTCTTGGAACTGCACGAGCTGTTGAGTGAGTAACATATAAATATAGGAATTAAAAATTTTCAGTATTTCTAAGTTAAATGAATCTTGTTTCTTCTTCGCGATCATTTGGAACCTGCAGAGATTTTCTAATTTTTCTTTAAATTTTCAGATACCTCCACGAAGTTTGTGCTCCATCTGTCATCCATAAGAACATCAAGTCCTCCAACATTTTGCTTGACCTTGAGTTCAACCCCCATCTTTCTGATTATGGTCTTGATAGCTTCCATGATGTGAGTACTTGTGTTTCTTTTAATAAATCTGTGATGAAGCACAGAACATGCCTTGTATCTGCCAAAGCATCTTAATGATTGTTTCACTTCAGCTTGTTACTTGTTTAAGATTCTATAATATCAAAATCTAAATTCAGCAATCAAGCTACAAAAAGGCTTCCATGATGTGAGTACAAAAACAACAAAAACCATCCGCAAAAAACACAAGTTTACTCCAATTTTTTTGGGTATAAACATTCATGTGTTTCAACCTCTATCCATTCTTTTTCTGCAGCGCACAAGCAAGAACCTTGGAATAGGATATAATGCTCCAGAGTGCACAAAACCTTCTGCATATTCCATAAAGAGTGACGTCTACAGTTTTGGAGTTGTCATGCTAGAGTTGCTGACAGGTCGAATGCCATACGATAGGTAGAGCTAGCTCTCATATCTCTGTCACGTCCATCTCTCTAGTGTCTGTGATCTCCATAACCAACTAAACTTTACAGCTCCAAGTCAAAATCAGAACAATGCCTTGTGAGGTGGGCGACCCCTCAACTTCATGACATTGATGCATTAGCTAACATGGTCGATCCAGCCTTGCGTGGACTATACCCTCCCAAAGCAATATCTCGTTTCGCAGACATAATCGCCCTCTGTGTACAGGTATCAGACAAAACTCTCTTTTGCTTAAAAAAGCTTCACTGTCTTGATGAAAAGATGGTGATACTTTGTTGTTCATTTATGGTTGGTGAGCCTGCCTGATGTTATGATCTGTATGACTTGCATTAGGCGGAGCCTGAGTTCCGACCACCAATGTCGGAGGTGGTTCAGACGTTGGTGCGGATGGTTCAGAGGTCAAGCATGAACATGAGGGATGATTTTGCAGCCAATTCTCGTGGGACAGATGACTCTGATTACTACTAAACTAGCCTGTTATGGAGTCCTTGCAAGTGTTGTGTAGAATTAATTTCTAATGCTTATTTTCTTTTTATAAATTGTTTTTTCCATTAGATTTTTGTTAATTTCAGATAATTCTTTGATGGTGAAACAATTTAATTTAAGATGAAAAGATGGTGCATAAAAGAGAGAAATAAATAATAAATTTACCACACTTTTTTTATTTATAAATTTATGATATAATAAATTCATAATACATTTTATTATATATTGCATTTATTGGTGGATTTATATTGTATTTTAATTTAAACCTGTTTATCCCATATGAAAAAAAAAATTAGAGTAGATAATTTAGACATATACTTTTTTGGATTCAATGAAATGGATGGATTTTATTATAATCTCATTAAAGTAATTATATTTAATTGTAAAATATTTAATAATTTTATAAACAAAGATAACATAAATGGTAATTTTACATATCTTATTGTTTAAGAAAACTTTGAAAAATTATTTAATCTTTAAAATTTTCAAAAAATCTTTTTAATTTTTAATTTTTTGAAAAAATTCATTATGATAGACTTTGTTTAAAAAATAATGAGGTACTGTAAACATTAAACGTAAACTAATCAAATATAACTATTATAGTAACTCAAATTAATTCTTAAACTAGTTCAAATTAATTAAATTTGATCTAAATAAATAAAATAAGGCAATTAAAATAATATTTGATCACTACAAATATAATATTCATGACACATATATTTCATTGTTATTTTTAACTAAATTTTAGGAGAAAAATTTTTCCTAAAAAATTAAAAATTATAAAGAATTTTTCAAAAAATTTAAAGATTTTGAATTTTTAAAAGATTCTTAAATTACAGGGAATGTATGTTTTTTGAACCCTAAAATGAATTATATTCGAAGGTAAGACTTATAATTTACTATCTTAAAATTTTGTGTTGGAATATTATATCTATAATTATATATAAAACTTTAAATTTATAAAATTGATTAAGATATTGAGAATTTATAAAATGACGTCAATAAATTCGTGTAAATTGCATAAGGATAGTGTTAAACTTGAGTTGTGTGACCATTTTGTCTCGATTCGAATTTAACTCAAATTTTAATTTAATCAAGATCAAATAATCTGAAACTTGGTATCAAAATGATAACATTTAGTATAATTTATTAAAATTTTGTAAATTCAAATCTTATCAACTCAAATTTAATTTAGTAATTTTAGATTATGTCTGATTCTTATTGTTATCCATACTTTTACTAGAGACATTAGAAAGGGACCCTTCAGCTACTTCGTGAAATTTTCAAATTTCATTTCTGTTCTTTCTCAGGAAGCCATTTGTTTTGTTTCGGTTGTCACTTATTATTATTATTCTTGTCTTCCCTCGATAGTTATTCAATATCGATCTACTCGTTATCACCTCTTTCCGATTACATTTTCCATTTGACTTTATAAGTTAATTTATATTCAAAGAGTTTATTTAGAAAATAATCCAAAAATTCGATACAAATCCCCATAAAAAAGGTTTATCATGCTTAATTTCCCAAAAGAAAAGTAATTTTCTAACATTAAAAATTCATAAATATTGAATAAAATTATTGTGCACTATACTGTCTATGCTAATCTAGCTTAGTTTCTCAATTTAGAGAAACAAATTAAAGATACAATACTCCGGAAAGTTTATGCATTGCTGTATATAAAAGTCTGGAATAGCCAATGCAATGTTCATGAAGTTACAAGTTCCTCTCTAAATCGCCATAGCTATCCAGCTTGTCACAAACATGACCTCTTTCTTCTCTGCAGCCTCACTCTAATAGTTTCTACACCTCTTGATAGAAGAGAGAATCGGGATAGAAGAGAGAATCAAGAATAAAACAATTCTCATTAAGTTTGTCATGCAAAGAAGGCGTCATATATAGCCTATACAGTACATAAGTTTGTTGTAACCGAAAGGAAGTGACAAATAATGAGTAAATAAAGGGCTAGGCCCAAGTAACAAGTCCTATCCGTCCAAGAGTGAAATAACGTTAAGCCATATGAAGAAGCCCTAGTGAGGAGACCAAATTAGGGTGGATCTGATACTCACCCCGCAAATGAGACGGTACACGTCGTGTACGACTCTCAGTTTGAGAAGCAGAGAACGAAAGAGAGGGCCGGCGAGTGATTTGGTAAAAACATCAGGCGAACTGTTCAGAGGAGGAGATAGGAAGGAGATGAAGAGAGCCGGATTTGATTTTCTCACGAACGACGTAGCAATCGATTTCGATGTGCTTTGTACGTTCGTGAAAAACTGGGTTTTCGGCAATATGGATGGCATATTTGTTGTCGCAATATAGGTATGCAGGTTGGGGATGAGGGGTTGAAAAATCATTGAGGAGGTAACGAATCCATTGGAGTTCGCAGGTAGCGGCGGCGAGGGCAAGGTATTCCGCCTTAAAAGAGCTCCGGAGATCGTAGATTGCTTCTTGGATTTTCAGGAGACTAGGGAGTGACTCAAAAAAATGCAATAGTCAGTGATAGATTTAGGAGTGGTGGGACAAGTCGCCCAGTCGGAGTCGGAATAAGCCGGTAGGTTAAGGGCGGTGGTACTAGGAAATAGGATGCCTTGACCGGGAGAGCCCTTGAGATAGCGAAGGATGTGATGAAGAGCTTGCATGTGAAGGGTGGTGGGAAGTGACATATGCTGGGAGAGCTGCTAGACAGCAAAATAAATTTCCGGCTGAGTGGTAGTGAGATAGAATAGCTTGCCAATCAAACAACGGAAGGGGGTAGGGGTCGGTTAGGGGGTGGCCTTCGGAGGCAGGGCGATGGGTGACGAACATAGGGGTGGAGGCTGGTTTACAGTGGAGAAAGCCAGTATCGTGAAGTAGTTGAAGGGTATATTTGTATTGGCAAAGGTTGAGGCCAGATGAAGAACAAGCTAGCTCAAAACCCAGAAAGAACTTGGCTGGACCCAGGTCTTTAATGGTGAAGGTGGAATCCAGAAAATGTTTGGTGGAGTGAATGAGGTCAAGCGTATCACCCGCTAAGAGAATGTCGTCAACGTAGACCAGGAGAAAGAGACAACCACCAAGGTGATGTTTACAGAACATGGAATGATCAGAGGTGGATTGAATGAAGCCATAGGAAAGCAGGGCTGTAGTAAGTTTAGAATGCCATTGTCTACTAGATTGTTTTAAACCATAAATTCTCTTCCGTAAACGACAGACTAGCTCCGGATGTGGCAAGGGAAGACCAGGGGGAGGTTTCATGTAGACCTCCTCATGTAAGTTGCCACGCAGGAACGCATTATTGATGTCCAGTTGGTGGATGTGCTAGCCCTTGGAAGCAACAAGAGCGAATAAAACTCGGATGGTGGTCGTCGTCACAACAGATGAGAATGTTTCTATGTAATCTATCTAGGCTTGTTGGTTGAAGCCTTGTGCAACTAAACTGCTTTTGCAACGTTGGAGGCTACTGTCAGCATTGAACTTTCGCCGGTGGACCCATTTGCATCCAATGGCAGATTTGCCGGGAGGTAAAGTGGTGAGATCCCAGGAATGATTATCATGTAATGCCTTTAATTCAGCATTCATAGCATCTCGCCATTTTTGGTGTTGAACTGCTTGTGTATAAGTGGTAGGTTCTTATAGAGAAATGACAGAGGCAATGTAGTGACTATGTCGAGGGGAGAGGTTATGATGAGAAATAACAGAAGAAAGGCGATGTAGAGAGGTAAGTGGTAAAGTAGGGCAGTCATAAGCAGTGAGATAGGAGGGGGGTTTGGATGGTCTGGGGGATCGTCTAAGGGGTAAGGTAGGAGAGAGTAAGGTGGTAGGGGATGGAGAAAGAGATGAAGAAGAAGAAGGTGGTAAATCGGGTAAGGTTGAAAAATTAGGAGTAGTTGTATTTAGTGGAGTAAGAGTGGGTAGGATAAGTGGGTCAAAGGGAGAGTTTAGGTGAGAAATATGATAGGGAAAGATGTGTTCATAAAAGGAGACGTCACGGGATAGGAAATAGGTTTGGATGGTGAGGTCGAACAATTTATACCCTTTTGTGCCAATAGAAAAACCAAGGAATATACACTTCCTTGCTCGTGCGTCGAACTTGCCTCTGTGAGCTTCTTTAGTTGGGAAAAAACAGAGGCAGCCAAATACTCTGAGAGTGTATAAGTCAGGATTAGCACCAAAAAGAATGGAAAAGGGTGACTTGTTACTTAAAATGGGAGATGGGATTCGGTTAATGAGATAGGTAGCATGTAGTACACAATCTTCCCAAAAAATGGTGGGTAGATTGGCTTGTAGTTTTAGTGCTCTTGCCACATTTAAGATGTGTTGGTGTTTGCGTTCAACCCTACCATTTTGCTGTGGTGTTTTAATGGATGATGTCTCATGTAGGATGCCATGTGTGTTGTAGAAATTTATCATAGCGAATTCAATGCCATTGTCACTACGAATACACTTGATTTTTCTGTTAAACTGTCGATCAACATAGGCACAAAAGTTCTGTAGTAAATTCCTGGTTTCAGATTTGTGGGTCATCATATAAATCTAGGTTAATCTGCTATGGTCATCCACAATGGTTAGAAAATATTTATGGCCTAGGATAGAAGGTGTATGATAAGGACCCAGATGTTAACATGAATTAGATCAAAGCAAGAATTAGCAATAGATGTACTGGAATTGAAAGGTAGTCTTTTTTGTTTAGCAAAATGACAAACATCACGCTGATCTGTAAAATGAAATGTAACAGAATTATCTATGCTAGAGAGTGTTTGTAGTCGTTGATTGGATAGGTGTCCTAAACGTCTATGCCAAAGATGCTTTTGATGTGAAGAAATGTTACAAACAATAGGATTGGGGGCTGGTATAGCTGAAGAGAGACAGTACAGACTATTTTTGTGTTTAGCAGAACCAATCATCCTCAGGGAGATGGTGTCCTGAATAGTACAATGATCAGAATAAAAAATCAGTTGACAATGAGAGAAATTTGTAAGTTTGCTAATGGATATTAAATTAAAAGAAAATTTAGGGACAAAGAGGATATTAGTGAGAGTAAGAGAAAAAAGTGTACAGTTTCTTTGTGTGTAACTGGAACGTGTTCCATATTGGGTAATTTAACTGTGAGATTGTATACTGTATTGTAGGTGGAGAAATGTTCTAAGAAACAGACTACATGGTCTGTAGCTCCAGAGTCGAGAATCCAGGTGGATGACCATACAGAAGGAAGTGAATTAGGTTTGAGAATACTTTTGTGATCAGTTGAGACAGTATTGACATGTCCTGTAAAGTTGGTGTTGCCTGTGGATTGTTTGTCTTTATGCAGTAATTGCATGAGTTGTGCATATTCCTCTGCTGTGAGATGGTGACC
>JANZXR010000003.1:729229-745540 GCA_027575705.1 Erythroxylum echinodendron
CTTCAAAAGTTGCATACTTTATGAAATCATGTTTCGGATATAAAAAGAAAGTTTCCAAGAATTGCCATTTTGGGCAAGAAGTTTTCAAGATCATGAAATATATGTGTTATGTGGGTTTATGGTGGTCCCCTAAATTGAGTGAAGCGCACTTGTCTAAAGGCTTCTCCCGCCTGGCCGCTAGTAGCATGGAGCTCATTTAAGGACTCCCATAAGTTCACGACTACACAAGACCATAAATTGGAATTGTGCTAGTACGTTCTGCTCACGGCTACACAGGACCCTTAAGGAAAATGTGTAGTACGTTCTGTTTCGGATCCACCCGAACCATTCTGATGTGCTCATGATTCGTTTGCCAAGATGAATGCATGCATGATTCGTAACTGAATGTGTTTTGTCTGTGTAAAAAGGCTTTCTGCTTGTTACTTAGTTATAAACCTGTTACCCACGAGCTTTAAGCTCACCCCCTCTAACTTCTGTCTAATTCAGGTGAAGCACCAGAGAGTGATTAAATTCAGAATGCAAGGCAGCAACCAGTTTGCAAATATTTTTTGTAATCCTTAGGGTTGATTTTTGAGAACTAAGGCTTTAGCAACCTTTTTAAGTTTTATTCGTCTATGATGTACTGATGTATTATGACTTGTAAGGTTATTAAAGCTTTGTAAAACAAATATACATTTGGGGATGTATAAATTATGGATATATATTTTTGTGCATGATTATAATTTCTGGTTGAGTTTTTACGTTGCATGTGATGATCTAATAAATTGAGGAGTGAGAAAGATTAATGATCACTTCTAGGTGATTCTGAGCTAAGTCTCGAATAAATGACAGCGGGTAAGAAAGTTGATAGAGTGCAATAAATAAGGTAGATGCAAAGGAAGATAGATAGGAAGAGTATCCTCTGTGATGACGTCATAACACAGAGGCAAGGAGGATTTAAGAGTATAAGTATCCTCTGTGATGACGTCATAACACAGAGACAAGGAGGATTTAAGAGTATAAGTATCCTCTTATAACACAGAGGCAAGGAGGATTTAAGAGTATAAGCATCCTCCGTGATAACGTCATAACATAGAGGCAAGGAGGATTTAAGAGTATAAATATCCTCTGTGATGACGTCATAATACAGAGGCAAGGAGGATTTAAGAGTATAAGTATCCTCTGTGATGACGTCAGAATACAGAGGCAAGGAGGATTGGAGAGTATAAGGATGGATAGAGTAAAACATAGAAGATAGAACATAGAGGACAAGATCGTCTGTGTCACTGTTCACGGACTTCGTCTGTGTCACTGTTCACGGACTTCGTCTGTGTCACTGTTCACAGACTTCGTCTGTATTACATAAGACATCGTCTGTGTCACTGTTCACAGAATTCGTCTGAGTTATTGTTCACAGACTTCAGACGATAATTCACAGTCGATAGAGGGTCAATCTAGAAGACAAAAGTCAACCAAAGAGGATAGAATACAGAGGATAGATTATGGGCTAAGGATTATAAGGAGTTAAGAAGTTACTTGAGTTGAAGTGCATCTTCTGTATTACCATTCACAGTGTATATTCTGTCCCATTGTTGAACCCTTAGAAGATAGAATTGACCTT
The DNA here is from genome assembly GCA_027575705.1 of Erythroxylum echinodendron. NCBI lineage: Eukaryota > Viridiplantae > Streptophyta > Magnoliopsida > Malpighiales > Erythroxylaceae > Erythroxylum > Erythroxylum echinodendron. The sequence goes on from JANZXR010000003.1 coordinate 730,830, forward strand.
TGAGGTCTTTATGGAAGTTATAGGCCTTGAAATTCTCTTTTAAACTGTATAAAGAATACCTTGAACCATTTCCCCTAGAGAAAGTTATGATGTTTGTAAAATATCATCTGTGTTTCCCAGACTTTGTCTGTGAGATTGTTCACGCTACCGTCTGGGTCACTGTTCACCTTGTATCTTCTGTCCCATTTTTGACCCTTCAGAAGATAAAGTTGGTCTTCAAGGTCTACGTGAAAATTGTAGTTCTTGAAGTCCTCTTTCTATCTATCTAAAGAAACCCTAGTTTGAATGCTTATCGGAGAAGTTATACTAATAGCCTTGAAGTAAGTATATGTGTAAAGTGAGGACTCACCCACGCTGATCATTGAAGGATTCAGGTTGAAAGGTAGGAATGGACTAGTCGACTATTCTAAGAGCTGAACTGAGACTAGAAAAGTGGAGTCTGAGAAGATAATCTGATAGTGGTCAAGGTGTTTCTCTTTGGGAGATAAATTATATATTAAGGTATTCTGCATGCGAGTTGGACTCCGAACTCGGCGTTTGACAGATATGATAATAGAGCAAGTAGGAGTTAGACTCTAGAACTTGGGATCTGATAATTGTTTAACATTCATTTGTAATCAATATTATGAACACATTTAAAGATACAAATGCAAATGCAAATGAAACTCATTCCATTTTAACTTTGTTGTGCCCGAGTGCCTATTTTATTGTCCCGTATCCATTACAGATACTAGGCTCTTTTCAGTACTGTCCTATATCTGTTGTAGATATTGGGCTCATTAATCGTTGAGCCTGAGGTTCTGATGCATGTAACTGAGCTTAAAGTTATTTTCACGTTAGCTACTCCGGTCATAACTCCTTTATGTGAACATGCATCATGTAATAGAGTATAATAGTTCACATGGTATATCATCAATCACTTTCAGTCATTGAGCACATTCAATTTTCACAGTTCATCGGATCTAAGTCAGGCATTCAACAAATATTTAATCATTCAGTTTCCTTATTCACATTTAAATCACAAACACTCCCAACACAATCCCAAATATCAAACTCCTCGGACAATTAACTATCTAGAATCAGTAATATCACAATTATATCAATATCAATTCAATATAGAGAAATTAAGCTTAATCAACACAATTTGAACAGAAAACATTACCAATCAAAATCTCACATCTAGGTTGCCTACTATACATACAATTCCAACAGAAGCATAAATATTTGAGTTGACACAACTAGGTTAACTCATAGTACACTTCAGTTAGCTATTAACTCGACGTGCCAGAATTTTCTAGATGGTGTTGGCCGATGTGTGCCTATAAATCAAACAATACATACATATACATTTACTAATTGATAAATCAAATGAATGCTTAAATGTATATGTATCATGATTAATGCATGCTTAATTAATTATTCTTGGTCTAAAATCATACTAAAAAACCATACTTATACATTCATTATAGTTTATGCATCATTTAGTTTGCAATTAGGTTTATGCCTAAATACACTTGATCATTTTCAATTCATCACTCACACATTTATCACTCTTTTTCCTAAGATTATACACTCACATAATTTCCTAGTTCTCATTCAATCATTCCCAATTCATCACTTACATACTTTGAATGACATTACATTTATGAGAACATCTTTCTATCATTATCAACTCATATTTTACACTTATCCTTGAACATTTTTCATGATCAAAAGCCTCTTATAATACACACACAATTGTTATTTTAAACCTGAAATTTCAGCAAGCTAAATCTTTATATTCACCAAACATTTTCTAGCAATATAGATTCATACATTTACTCAAATCCCATTCATAATTTCCTCATGTTCTTCAATGCTCATTCATCCATACCTTATACACATTTCTCATGTTCTTAAGATCATGTTTCCATTGGAAGAACTCATTTATTACTTAAACAGCTCAAAATTTCTAGATTTGAACTCAACCTCATCAAAACATTCCATTCTTTAGGTTATGGTTTCAATTAACTACATAAACTTATCAAGATATCTTCTAGCTAATCTATTTAAAAACCACATTAATAAGACATCAATAATCATCTTTCATGTTTTATACTTTGATTAATTCAAGCTCTAAAGTCCTCAAAATTAGGAAATAATACAAGGTTTCTGCACAGGGGTCTGTCACAGGAACTATTAGGAAAACAAGCACAAATCAAGCTCTAGTTATTATTTTATCATGATACTTTCACAAAGGTCAAGCTAGGATCTATATCTACAAATTTAATTCTTTGAATTTTGTCAAATTCATGCTTTAAAGATATGTAAAATAGATCTAATAAGGAAAATGAAATTAAAACCAGAATTTCGACCTACAACTCTAATTTTCCATATTCAAGAACACTTCAATAACACCTATCTTTACTATGAATTCTTAATCAATTATACCTCAAATCCCAACTTAAATCATCGATATAGCAATCCTTAAGTTACCGTTTTTGTACATGCAAAAAACAGAATAGAAAAGTACCCAATTTTATGTAGAAATTTCCAGCACAATCAATCATTAACATCATATGTAATTCATTCTAATTCATCATCATCATTCTCTATCATAACATGCTATAAACACTAATAATTTACTTACATGTTTAACTCATATTCCAGCTTAAAAGATTAAGCCAATCAATTAATCCAAGCAAGAAGAAACATCACACATGCAAGGTAAAACTTAGATAGATTTTGGCTAGTTGTAGTAAGGCAACTTCAAGCTGATATTTTACTTAACGTTGTGAGGCTAGAAAATGGATTATTTGTTCAAAAATTAGGTATAACCATAAGTAAGTTCAGGGAGGTGAAAGAAAAGAGTTTTGGTGATGTGAGTGAGAGAAGAAAGAACAAGAAATAAGCTGAACACAGTTTGCTCCTACTGAATGTTACACCTAAGTTGTTAGGTGTCATCTAATGGAATGGCCACGTGTCTAAAGGCACATTCAACATTTATCAAGTATAGGTGCTGCAATATGTTACCATTAAAGCTAGGTCACATTTCATTTAAGTACACTAGCCTTCTTTCCATTAACCAATGCCATTTTTCCATTAATCAATGCCATTTGTCATCAACTTACTAGTCCATTTGTCCTATAATGATCAATGCCAGATGTCACTCAATTATAGGCTTAATCATTCCAATTTTCATGTATCACTTGATCTTATCACTTGGCATTTTTCCTAGACCAAATATACTTTATAATCCCTTAATTTTCCAAATTTATCAAGGCATAAACATGTTACAATTCACATAATGAACATTTTAAACTTTTCACACCATGGAATAAATCAATTGAGTGCATATGCTATCTTTGTAATGTATTCTAGTTCATATTTCATATGTGTATATGCTAATGATATGCAAGTGAATGAAATGCAAATTAATGAATTCCATTGACAACTACTGCTCTAGCCCTCAATATAGAAATCGAGTTATTACACTCTTCCAACAACTTCTTTGCTTTAATTAAATTTGCAGACCACATAATGAACGATTTCCGAAATACAATTTGCTCGCAATATTAGATGATCCATATGTACCAAGCATTTCAACTAATGAGCAATCAAACCTAAATCAAATAGTTTTAAAAAGTCAAATTCGAACATATGCATACTCGAATGATAAACTCCATAATTGTCATGATAAACATACATAGTTTTTGAAATCGACCACTATTCCAAAATAATCGATTTCCTTAATTCTGTACAAACCATCAGGACATCACCATTGCCTACATTTCCATCTATGCTCTCTTGAAGATTTAAGGAAGCTTAACACAACACATAGTATATACAATCAGATGTTTATATAATAGTTTCATAACAGAAAATGAGATACTAATAATAAAGAATGAGAGGTAGTTTAGATGATACTAAAAATCTTAAAGAAGAAAATCAACTATGAAAGACAATGGGTGATTAATGTTTGATGAGGGGATTTGTTTTACAATGATTTGTTCTTCATCTTAGACAATTTTGCCACATTCCTCCCAACATAGCCCATTTCTACCATTAGAAACTATTGCCACGTCGACATTCCACGATGAATTAATGTTAATTGTTTAATTCAGAAAAATGAATAATAGAATTCTTATTTGAATGTTCCAATATTTTAGCAATGTTAGTTTTGTGATCTATCAAGTGAGACTACTTCATATGATATATATGATAGGTTCCTTTCTTAAAAGATAGGCTCCTTCTAATCATGTTTGAACATATAAAATCACAGGTATCTTTCGAAATCATCTATTATCTTTTTGAAATTTGACAATTATACCTGTTATTGGTTGTCATCATCAAAAAGGGGAGATTGTTAACTCAAGATTTTTCAATGATTTTGATGATGACCTTATAATATTTCAAAATTCAAATTGGATTTATTTCCTTATATAGGTAACGATATTCTTTTAAAAGGAAATAAAATCACAGGATAAATACTTTTCTTCTAGCAGGAACCTTCCTTTTTATAAACTTACCTTATTTAGTCTGCAATATTAAGAAGGATCTTAGCAATCTTATATTAGGTCAATCAGTCCGATCCATTTCCATTTTCATCTCTTAACGGTTGAATATTGAAGATTCTAGTAGAGATGATATCAAAGATGCAAAGTCAACTTTAAATAAAAATGAAGCAACGACTAGTTGAAAGAAATGCCTATTTAAGGAAGAGTCACTGTTTTACGATCATATGTCAGACTCTTGAAATAAATCTATAGCATCAATTCTCTTGAAAGTGATATCATTGTCAAATCTCTTGTACTTTAGAAAGTGAAAATTCATTTTGAGATAAATCATTGAATCTTAAATTGAGCAAATTACATTTTCATCTATTGATAGGATGCAGAGGCTAATGTTGATAAGTAAAACCTATCTACTTATTTTACACTAAAAAATCGCAAGTAAACGGGTTGTGACTTGTAGTTAAAAAGAACAGATATCGATACCATAGGGATTGATGCCCAAACACCACTTAATTTAAACAAAACTTTATTTAAGAGACAAAATTTTTTAAAGCAAATAATCTGGAAAAGTAAATTAAAATTAAAAGACTAACACAAAGCAATAGACAATACCAGAATGTAGAAAAATCAGAACTCAAGAATCTAAAGACTAGAGGTTACTTTTTTCCTATTTTATCTCCTTCCTTGTTTATTAATTGAATTGTGTCTTGCCCTAGATTTCTAAATGTATTAACTAACATCTCTCAAGGTGTAATTAATTATCCCTAATCGAATTTAAGGGAATCAACTGGACAATCTCTCAGCCTACCTAATGACTTTACTGATTCAACTAGTTATTAAACTATCCTATGGGTGATCAATTGACTTCATCGAGATCTATCTTTTAAAGAATCAGTTAACATGATGATTGTATATCTATAGGCTACCAACTCTCATTGTACAATCCTACCCAATTAATCTTACTCACTCTCTCGATTTATTGCAAGAACACAAATAAAATCAACAATCATCAAAGACAACTTCATTCAATTCAATAAAATAGAAGTTTTAACAAAATAGTTCAAAAGCAATCCTTAAACTAAATTATTCAATCATGGTCTCCATAACATCCTCAACACACAAATAATCCATCTTACAAAGATTATAAGAAAGAAAAACACAGAAAATTGGATAAAAGGAACTTCTTCTCTTCTTTGCAAAAATCTGGATTTTTGGATGTTGATGTGTTATTTTCCGCAATCTTGATGATAATCCTTGACTTCAATCCTTCCTTAAGGCTCCAAACATGTGTTTTTCTCTCAAGAATGGTATTTCTACAGAAAGGTTTCGTCCTTCCTTGAAGATAAAGGCTTAATTTTGCTTTTATAGTCCAAAAAACCTAAATTTGATGAAGCCCTGCATAATCCTTTGGATTGTAATTCCCACGATCGTGAGAATTGACATGATTCCCATGAACGTGGGAATTAGTAGTAGATGAATGCCTTTTTTCTTTTCCTCTTTGATCTCTAGCTCAATCTCTAATTTGCTCCATATTTCTTCCTACATAAAAATAGTCAATTCTTACCCTAAATTAGTTTCAAACAAAAAAGAACAACAATGGAAATCAAACTAGATGAAAACATACAAAATGAATCCTAAACTACTACAATAATCATCAATTATGCAAAAAAATGCATGCCAATTACTTAGAAAAAATATACTAATGCACAACTATAAAAAAATATACTAATGCACAACTATCAACATCCCCACATTTAAATCTTTGCTTGTCCTCAAGCAAAATAAATACAACCACTTAATTCTATCACTTCATTTTCACAAAGATCAAAGCATACAATCCCTCAAATTTAAGCCAGCTCAAATATCAAGTTAATACACATATCATGACTACTCTTTGATTGGTGTACATAAGCAAATTCAACAATTAACACCATCACTTAAAGATAAGTAAAGATGTAAAAAGAATTTTCCTCACAGTTTTTACTCATTTATCTCAAGTGTTTAATGGTTAGTGTTTCGCTCAAACTTCCTATAGGAAACTATATTACCATAAGCTACTTAATACACCAATTCTATTCTACAATGGTTGCATGCATAAATAGATCAAAAGAACTTGTTTAGGGTTGTAATGTGGTAAGGGTTAAGGTGGGTAAAGAGGGAAAAAGGGTTAAGTACAAGCATTAGTAAAGTAAAAAGTGGATAAAAATGGGATAATAAAACATAACTCCAAGGTATACAATACTATTTTGCACTTATTGATGCTATTCACTTGTTCTTCCTTTTTTTCTTTTCTTGTTCTTTTCATTTTTTTCATTTTTCTTTCTTTTTCTTTTTACATGGAAGAACTATGAATCAAAATAATACTATATACATTGTAATCCATAGGTAGAAATAAACTCAACTCATACTCATCTCGGTCAATTTTCACAATGATCCCAACTAATATATCACTTAATACTCTACTAAGCTTATGAATGGGTAAGTTAAAAAGGTTTAAAGTTTCAAAATTTTTGGTGTTTTTCAAGAAACAAAAGGTTAAGGCTCAACAGGGTAGCAAGGAATAATATAAAGGGTAAGTCATTTAAGCCAAGGGTTAACACAAAAAGGGCCTAAATCACTTCTATTAAGCATGCATCTAGTAGACTCGAACTGATTCAAAGCAAGTTCTGAAGATAATAACCTATGGAAGTATCACTCAACAAAGAAATAGAATGACTATAGATGGAGTCATATGGCTCAATCCCCACATTAGCTTAAATGAAAACTCATTATGCATCTCTACACTACCACATTTTTCAAATGTCAATTTGTGACTAAGCTTATTTAACCAATTATTTTTCGTCACTCTATATGGTTCACTTTCTACTAAAATTGCCTAGTCTGAGTTCAAGTATGCATTCAATCTAATTCCAACTAGCATGATAGAATCTCATGGCAATATTCATTAGAATGATTCAAATGTGGTTCCATTGCTGACACAAAGCACATGATATGCCTAAACATGCATCCTAGTTAACAAAATGCAAACAATGCAATTGAGAAAGTCAATGTCATCTCCCTACACTTAAAGTTCACATTGTCCTCAATGTGACAAATCAACCACAAAAAAAGGGAAAATGACCTCAAACTAAACAAAAGAAATTTAAACACACAAATGACATGAAACTAAACAAAAAATGAAAACAAACTAAACAAAAAAATGAAATAAAACCAAACAAAAGAAATAACATGAAGCAAAACAAAAATGAATTGAAATGAAAACAAACAAGAGAAACAACAAAATTAAAAGTAAAAGTGTAAGAAAAGTTTATTCAGATGATGGTGGCAATGGTGTTGGCGAAGGAGCTTCAAAATTGTTCCTTCGATAGAAGTTGAGGAACCTTTTCTTCAAGCTACGCTGCTTCTTGTGTACTTTCTGCATTTTGTTATTGAGCTCATTTAGTTAGGATGTCATTTGTTGTTGGTTGGAGGCCATATGGTTGAGAATGTGCAAAAATCGGTCGACCTTCGTTGATGCACTTTGTTCCTTCTATACTGCTTCTTCCTCTGGCTCTAGTACTGCTTAGGATGTGGAAGGTTGGGAAGTAGCTATGTCGGTGCCCCTCCTGTTCCTCACTGCAGTACGCATCTGAGGATTTCAAAGTTCCATAGAATGGAACTCCAAGATCTCAGAGTGTCTTAAATATGATATGTCAAACATATCGTGTGGAGTTATGCGCAAATTTTCCATATTAACATTATAAAACACACTCAAAGCAGAAGCAATGTGAGACATCCCAAAACACGAGCACTTTTGTTAACAATGCTTACTAGTGATTGAAAAATCCTATATGATGTATTGAGTTTAATTTTTCAATCTATGCATCATAAAAAGAAAAGTTCTTTGGCCAAGTATTTGTTGCTATCAGTTTTATTAAATACATTTAGATACATAAATTTGTGTAAAGTAAATGCTCGACACTTTGGGTTAAAGAATTGGGTACATTGTGTGAGTCAAAATATTCTTCAACCTTGAGAGTTTACCAATAAGAATCGACATCAAAATCAGGGTGACCATCTATAATTTTTGCATTCGACAAATTGAAAATTTCACGCATGACAGGGTAATCAAGGTTAAAAACATTTCTAGCTAACCTAAACCAAAACATATCCATTTTAGGGTTGTACTAGACTGCTATGAAAAAATCTAAAGTTATAGTAGCATAAATAGGTACATTGCACCGAATAAACCTATTCCACCCTACATTTGTAGCTAGTTTCTCAAGTTGTTTTATCACTCCTATGCTCTCTAGCAATTCGAAATCAAAATACCTAAGAGTAACTATTTCTTTGTCCCTAAGGTCACGGAAACACATACCTTCTTCTTCCGAATAGATTGGGAAGGGAAAGCAGTAAGTCGCCGCTAAATTGTGCTTACCTTCACCAAAAACTTGCGAGCGGAGTTTATCAACTAGTTTCCTAGCCATCATCTTCCTTGGTGCCATTTTAAGAAGAAAATATGCAAAAATTGAGAAGAAGATGAGTGAAATTCGTATTTGAGAGAGGGAGAGCAAAATCGTACCCAAATCCTTGTGTTTTTGAATGATTAATGCATGAAAAGATGAAAGGATTGTATAATTAATGAAAGAGTTGAAGAAAATACCAAGAATCTAGTGAAAAATTGAAGAGTTTTAGAGAGTGGGAGGAGAGAAATTTGTAGTTAGAGAGAAATGGAGTGACATTTTAAGAGCGGGTAAAAGAAGAAAAGGGGAGGAAAACCTAGATGGAATTCCCAAGATTGTGTGATTTCTCTCCAAAATCTTTCTAGAGAGATTTCCCACGATCGTGAGAATCAATTCAATTCCCATGAGAATCGGTGATTCTCACGATTCCAAACCTTCTTCCAAGCTTGGAATTAGTTCTCTATGATCTCACAACATATAAACACAACAAATTCATATCATCATCAAGAATTTCTAAAAGAAAACAAGTTGAAATTCAAACAAAACCGAATTGAATGTCAATCAAACTCCATTTAAACACGCACATAACTAAAGATTCATATTAATAAATAAACAAAAGCACTTAAAAGGAAGTAGAATCCCATGGGTTGCCTCCCAAGCAACGCTTCTTTTAATGTCAGTAGCTTAACGCTCCTTGATGCTCATGGCTGCTCAAATGACTAGTACTGTAGCAGCACTGAAATTGATCTCAAACTTTGTAGATGAGCTTCCTTGGTATCGACTCCACCTTCCTTGTTGTTTTCCTTCCTACGCCTTCTCTTGCACGATCGTTTCTTTTTACATGCATTCCTAGGGTTGTCACTATCTTCCTATCTACCTTGGGGTTCAGGTTCTTTAATGTCCGTTGGGGGTGAAGGAGTGCAATAATTTTTCTTCAATACTTTGAATGTTAACTGCTCCTGTCCTGCTCTTAGTATTAATTCGTCCCTATCAACATCAATGATTGAATGAATAGCGAGAAACAGTCACCCAAGAACCATCGGGGTTTCCTCATTTTCTCCAATATCCATTATGTAGAAATTTGTAGGAAAAAAAATTTGTCAATCTGTATTTTCAAATTCTTAATAATTCCCTTCAGTAAGTGTATCATTCTGTTGGTTGTTTTCACCAATATCTTAGTAGGCTCTGGCTCTTATAAACCTAGCTTTCGACTAAATGAGTAAGGCATCATGTTGATACCATCTCCCAAATCTGCAAATGTCCTAGCTATCTCGATTCCATTTATAATGCATGAAGTGAAGAAATCCCCTGGGTCTTTTTTCTTTTGTATTATGTGAGTGGACTTTCTTCTGATATGTACATAATGATTTTTTCTCCATCGGTTACTTTAACATGAGCTTTGTTTGAAGTTGATTCGTTATGCCTGTGATCTTACTTAGCTCAACCTCCTTAGAACTCCTCATTACTCCACTTGCAGATGACTTCCGTTGAGCAAAGATATGATATGGAAGTCCCAGTTGAAGTTCCTTCATCGACTCGCTTACTATTTCACTCAGAAAGACTTCCAAAACTACCATCGACTCGCTTACCAGTTCACTCAGAAAGATTTCCAAAACTACTGGCCCTTCTCTCTTGAATCTGTCTTTTTCCTCATGTTCACTTTCCCTCATCTCTAGCAGAGTGAGGCCTATGATTATTTCTTGTAGGTTAACCTCAGTGTTACTCGGTAAGCTACCTGCATTTCTTGAAGATACCACGTTAGCAAGTTAACCTACCTGAACCTCTAAGTTATGAATCGATAAGGCATGATTATTTAAATTTTGGTTAAATTTTGCCTCCATCCTCTTCTGACTCTCCTCCTTGCTTGCAAACATCCTCTTCTGATTCTCTTTTTGAGCTGCCAGTTTGGACCCCAATACTTTGATCATCTTGTCCATTTTACTTTCCATTAGTTCAATTCGATCTTGTTGGAATCCCGATGGTCCTTATAGTCTCACTTGGCCACCTGTACTATTATTACTCCAAGAAAATTTTATATGGTTTTTTCATCCCGGATTATAAGTATTAGAGTACTGGTTATTAGTATTACCTCTTTGCAGCTGGCCTATGTAAATTAGTTGTTCAGTACCACTAGCTCTGAATAGAAAGCACTCTACTGAGTCGTGGTTCCTCTGCCCACACAGCGCATATTGAACTTGCATTACCTTTATTGTAGAGGAAGATTTTCCTTGCATGTTGTTCAGCTGCTTCGTAAAAGTTGTGATTTGAGTCTGCAAGGCAGTAATAGAGTCAATAGGTATTATACCAGTTTGTTCCTTCTGCCGTTTTCTGCTCCTCTCGCTCGACCATATGTAGCTATTACTATCCATCTCCTCTAAAAGATCATGAGCTGCTTCTACTGTCTTCCTCATTAATGAACCTCCAGCTGCTGCATCGATAGTTCCTCTAGTGCTCGGATTCACTTCATTGTAGAACTTCTGAAGCAGGAACTCTCTCGATAAGTTGTGATAGGGACAACTTCTCTAAAGTTCTTTAAATCTCTCCCAAGCTTCGTAGAGAGATTCCCCATCATTTTGATGGAAATTTATAATCTCCTTGGTAATCCTCGTCATCTTCATTAACGGGAAATACTTGGCAGAGAATGGTTGGGTAAGCTACTCCAAGTTGTAATATGGCTTGAATTCAACGAGTTATACCATGCTTTAGCCCTATCTTTCAGCGTGAATGAAAATAGTCTCAGCTTCACCACATCATCGGATATGTAGTTGAATCGAAATATGTCACAGATTTCAAAGAAATTTGCAATGTGGATTAGACAGTAAAACTTGTAACGGTGGATTGATTTAGAAATTACTTCACTTAAACAAGTCGAAACCAATATTCATAGGAATTCCCTTCTCTTCTAAATCTGAGTTTCCTACTTGGTTCATAGATAATTCAGAATAAAAGGCATTAAAGACAAGAAGCATAAAATTAAGTTCGTTAATCCTAGGTATCCTCATACAAGATCCTAAGGTTGGTCTACACTTTAGTGTCAAGTATGTTGCTTGATTAATTTTCTGACAAATTAAATCCTAATGATTATGACATTAAATCATCTAGGGCCTTAATCTAGTTGATCAATCTAAATTAAGCTAAATATGCATTCAATCAAGCAATTAAAACAATACCACAAAAAATTGCCCTAATCCAATATCAATCCTAACCTCAACTAAGGAAAACTTACCTACACATATTCGTCAATGTAACATAAATCATGGTCATGATATATAATTGCATTGATTAAATCCACGAAAATTAAGCAAATACAAGGAAACCAAGTTGGGAAGTAAAAAAAAAACTAGACATAGCATTTGGTTAATTAACCAAAAGAAAATAAAAGAAAGGAAAAAATCCAATGCCAATGAAAATTGAACACAAAGAGAACAAAGTGAAGGAATAAACTAAAACTAAGAATGCCGAATAAGTGGCCTTTAAGAGCTCCACCGTCCACCAGTTCTTTATACTTAAAACCTTGAGTGCCCACCAAAGAGAGACGCCAAACACAAGGTCGACACCAGCATACAAAAAAAAAAAAAACTCCACTTAGTTGTTCTCCAATCGCTAGCTTTCCCAGTGTAGCTCTCTCTTATCTTTCTTATTCATGCACAAAACCTCTTTTATCCTAGTTCTCTTTTCTGTGTTGTGCCCCACTTCTAGCTTCTGCTACTCTCTTTTCTATATTTCCACCCAGCTCTCTTTTCTTTCTCTTTAACTTTTACGTTACTCACTCTTCAACGCAGCCACCATTCTATTTTTTTCCCTTTCTTTATACAGCTCCTTACTCACGCTACTCACCTTTTTTTTCTACGCCAGCTCTTTACATTTTTTTCTCTTTTCTTCCTATTCACGCCGCCAACTCTCTCTCTTTTTTGTTATTTATTGATGTGACAAATAAAGTTCTTGGTCCACCTTAGTCACGCATGCTTTAGTTCACACATATTATTGTCTTCGTTGCTCTCCGCTGCTAACTTTCTCTTTATCCTATGTACTGATTGTCTTTCAGCTCACACTCTTCATTCCTTACTCTTCCACCAGCTTATTCCTTTTGTTTTATCTGTATTAAGTGCTCCTTCCGGCTGTCATCCTTTACGCATAACCATAGCCACGCTCTTTGTTTTTCATGCACACTTCTCATTCATCTCTTGGCCAAAACATTTATGTTTTTGGGTTGGCAAAATGTTAACATTTTTCTTTTTTTCCTTCTTCCTTTTAAAGCTCTTAAGGTTCCAAATCTAATGTGTGACTGAAATTAAAACAAATAACTCTTAATTAGTGCAATTTAAATATTAAATAGGCAAGAGTTTAGCAAATTATATATCAAAAATCAATATAAAATGCCGATTAACAACACCCCTACACTTGAATCGTTGCTTGTCCTCAAGCAACTTACTTGGATCACAACTAACATATTCTGTCATTTCATTTTCAACGAAAATAAAGTTTTTGCAATCCCTTAAACTTTAGTAAACCCAAATATCAAGCTAATGCATATGTCATAATCTTTTCATCAATGCACATAAACAAATTCAAAGGTAGATATTCTTGATCAAAAGCAAGCATAAAATTAAAATGGACTTTACTCACAATATTCACTCATGTAAGACAAGTGCATAAGGGTTATGTTTCACTCAAAGCTTCCTCTAAGAAATTACACTACCATAGACTTGCAAAATCACCCATTTTCCACTACATAGAGTACATGGCATCATGGATCAAAAGGCTTTCATTAAAGGTTATAATAGGGCTTAGGTTAAGGTAAGGTAAAAAGGGCAAAGACTACTCACAAGCATTCACAAAGCACTAAGTAATGTGGGACAATCAAAAAGAAATTTTGAGATGTGCAAACAGAAATATGGGACTACAACTACTCATCACTATTCAATGCTACTGTTTGATCTTTTTATTTCTTTATTTCTTTATTTTTTGTTTTTGTTTTTGTTTTGTTCATAACACTGAATATAAAAAAAGATAGTAGTAGCATAAATCAACAATAACTAAAGATAGTAGTAGCACAAATCAACAATAACTAAGTAGATGTAAGTCTAAAATATCCCAGAATAATATATAAAGCAAAAGTCCCTAAATCAATTATATCAAATACTTAGTACTTCATTCAACTTGTGAAAGGGTAAGGCTAAAAAGTTTTCATGTTTCAATGCGGTGTGATTAATACGAAAACAAACAAGGTTAAAGGCCAAAGGTGGTAGTAAGGGAAAAATGACCTGGTAGGCCAATTAATCTAAAGGTTAAAAATAAAGAAGGCCTTTATCATGTCCACAAGGCATGCAACTGGTAGTATTAAACAGGTTCAGAGTAAGTTATGAAGGTAATCTACATAGAGAAGCATCACCTACAACAAAGAAAATAAATGACTATGAAATGTAGTCATATAGCTCAAGACCTCACATGTGCTTAAATGAAAATCTATCAAAACTCCATACATTGTTAGGTATTGATTAAGTTTATTCCATTAACTACTTTAATCAATTCACATGGTTCACTATCCTCTCAAGCTGCCTAATCCAAATTCATGCATACAACTCAATTCTCCTTCCAACTACTTTGACAGAATCATATGGTCAAATGGGACCCAAGTTAGCTACCAAAAGAGCTGCAACCTTTCAAGCGTGTATCTCTCAACATCAACATCAATATTATATGTTAGAGTAGTGTCCTAAAGGCAATCCCCTTTAGCGCTTTTTGTTCATAGTCATGTACAGACTTTATGAATAAA
>JANZXR010000003.1:745640-757955 GCA_027575705.1 Erythroxylum echinodendron
GCTTGAGGTTCAATAATGGGTAAGGGAGACAGATTATGGTTTGGGTTGTTTAGCTGTCGTTCATGTTGGGCTACCATAGCAAAGGTCTTTTTGAGATTAGGCAAAGGTTCCATCAGCATAATATGGGATTTGACAGTAGCATAAGAATCGTTTAATCCTCGAAGAAATCTAATAACACAGACGGAGTCTTGGTAACTTGTAATAAAGTTCTGGAGGTCACAAGAACATCTAGGTTGACAACTACATTTGAGTATTGGTCTGAGGTTGTAAAATTCACCCATAGCGTTTTGAGATGAGTGTAATAGTCGGAAACTAAAAAAGTATCTTGTCTAAAGCTATAAATTTTCCTCTTGTATGTCAGAAATTCTGAAAGAATCTACTTGGAAGAATCTGCTTTCCAAGTCTTTCCAAACCTCCATAGCGGTGTCAACCCATATAATACTTTGGGCAATAGAATCTGAAACAGATCTAAGTAACCAGGATAAGATCATATTGTTGCACCTTTCTCAATAACCAAACAGAGAATCATTTCTATCTGAAATAGGGATTGTGCCATCAATAAATCTTATTTTATTTTTTGATAAAAGGGCCATTTTCTTAGATCTAGCCCATGAGTGGTAATTTGTGCCATTTAATAAAGAAGAAACAAGAATGAGAGATGAGTTTTCACTAGGATGAAAATAATAAGGGCTGATTGGGTGATCTTCAGGTCTTATTGTATTTTGACTCTGTTGTGATTGATTTGTAGCAATGTTGGCATGTGAAGGACCACTGGACATGCTGACATAAGAAAAGAAAACTCAAGAAGATAATGGAGTAGAGAGGAAGCACAAAAAATTATGCAAGAGAGATATGTTGGCAGATAGGCGAAGCTATGCCGGTATAGAGGGAAGCAATGCTCTGATACCATGACAGAAGAGAGAATCAAGAATAAAACAATTCTCATTAAGTTTGTTATGCAAGGAAGGCGTCATATATAGCCTATTCAGTACATAAGTTTGTTGTAACCACAATGAAGTAACAAATAATGAGTAAATAAAGGGCTAGGCCCAAGTAACAAGTCATATCCGTCCAAGAGTGAAATAATGTTAATCCATATGAAGAAGCCCTGGTGAGGAGACCAAATTAGGGTGGATCTGATGCCTCTCTTGCTCCATATCTACAGCCACAGATCATCTGTTTCTCACCCCAAGCTCCCACCAGGTAAAATGGGGTTTCCTGATCTCGGAGAGAGCTTGGAATTTCTCTCCACAGGAAGGAAAGGCCATCCTGAGAAGTTCATAGACGACAGGATAGCGAAATACTCGTCTTTAGTCTTCAAAACCTCTCTTCTAGGCCAGCCAACCACCGTAATTTGAGGCGCTCCCGTTACAGCCAACCACCGTAATTTGAGGCGCTCCCGTTAACAAGTTCTTGTTCTCCAATGAGAACAATCAATGTCCTTGCCCTTCTTCCTCTTAAAGATCTGTAAGTAAACCAGAAAACAAAAACATTCAACTGCACGATCCGTAAACCCTCTTTTTTGTGTTCTTTACCATGGAATTATGAGAGACTAAGAACTTGTCAGCAACAAAAATCATTTCATTAGTACAAGTGTTTCATGACACGTGTAATTTATTGTTATTTTTTAACTAAATTCTAAATGAATGAATTTTCTGAAAAACCGAAAGTTAGAAATAATTTTTCTGAAAAATTTAAAAGTCATGAATTTTTTAAAATATTTCTTAAAATACAGATAATATATGTTTTTCAACCTTAAAATAAATTATATACAAAAGTAAGATTTATTATTCATTATTTTAAAGTTTTTTGCGTTAGAATATTATCTCTAAATAAATTCGTGTCAATTATAAGATGATAGTGAATGATTGGGTTAAACTTAAGCCGTATGAACTTTTTGTCTCAATTTGAATTTAAGTCAAAGTCTAATATTTTAATCCAAAACTCAATTAAATTGATGTCAAAATGATATTTTTTTAGTATAATTTATCAAAATAATATTATTTAATTGTTCACTTAAATTGATGTCAAAATGATATATTTTTAGTATAATTTATCAAAATAAGATTATTTACTTGTTCACTTAAATTGAGTTATACAAATCTTCTGAATATAAAATTTATCGATTTAAGTTTAGATCAGGTCGGCCATCAATGAGATTAGAAATTCAAGAGTTACCTCGCCTTGGAAAGGGACGCTTTTGTTTCTGGTGTCACTTACTAATATTATTCTTGTCTTCCCTCCATAGTTATTCAATATCGATCTACTCGTTATCACCTCTTTCCAATTATATTTTCCATTTGACTTGAACATTTTTGTATCTAAGTCCAAATTTTAGCTTGTAGTTTCCAATGTTTCAAATCCTGCCGGCCAAATCTATGGAAGCTTCTTCCTTTACTGTCTTCTTTTTCTTTTTCTCTTGTTCATTCTTATGACTTTTATACAGCCGACAGGTTTAAGTTGCTATAAGCTGATACACATTCCTCGTTATACAAAACCTGCTAAATAACTCCAAAAAGTTTTTGGCTATGGTGGTAGAGCTGGAATCTTTAAACCTGAGTTTCATGTGTAGAGCATAACGTACAGAGAATCATTGTCTCAAGCCATGATCAGACCATTTGTGCCATACCCTTTCTGTTTCTTTCTGTTAATTCATCTCATACCATATTCATCCTATTCTTATACAAACATAACTTTAGGCTCATATCTGATTGCTTCCGATGACAATTCTTCGTGGACATCACCGTCCGGAGACTTTGCGTTTGGGTTCCGGCAAGTAACAGGAGGTGGATATTTGCTGGCAATTTGGTTCAACAAAGTACCTGAAAGAACCATAGTCTGGTCTGCTAACAGAAACAATCCAGTTCATGGCGGATCTCAAGTTGATCTCACCATAGATGGTTACTTGTTCCTCACTGACGTCCAACAACACACACCAATATGGGCTGCGAATTACCCTGGAACTGGAGCCTCTTATGCAGCAATGTTGGACACTGGTAATTTGGTGCTTGCAGGTAGAGATTCTGTCATTTTGTGGCAGAGTTTTAACCAACCTACAGATACCATTTTACCAACTCAAGCTCTGAATCTAGGTGGCGCACTCATTGCTCGATTATCAGAGACAAATTACTCGACAGGGAGATTCAAGTTTGCTTTAGAAGCCGATGGAAGTCTCCAACTATCCACCACAAAGTACCCTTTTGATATTTCTAACGTCAGATACTGGGATCTAGATGAATCTTCTCCTGGTAGTGGCTATAAGTTGATGTTTAGGGAATCTGGTTTTATATACCTCACTGCTCGTAATGGAACCATAATTGGAAACGTTTCATTGATTGGGGTATCGACAAGTTTCTACCAGAGAGCAGTGATTGATTATGATGGGATCTTTGTACATTATGTTTATCCAAAATCTGGTTCAGGTGGCAGAAACCAGTCTGTGTCCTGGACTCCCTTGTCTTTATTACCAGAAAATATATGCTTGAACAACTGGGGACTTATGAGCACAGGAGCCTGTGGTTACAATAGTTATTGCAGAATGGGAGATGATCAAAGGCCGATTTGCCAGTGTCCACCAGGTTACATTTTTTCTGATCCAAATGATGTCAGGAATGGATGTGACCGAAACTTTCCTCCTCAGAAATGCAATAAAGGGTCGCAGGAAAAGGATTTGTTTGAGCTCATTGAAATGCCAAACACAAATTTTCCAAAGGGTGATTATGAAGCTTACTCTTCAGTGGACGAACAATGGTGTCGACTGACATGTTTGAACGATTGTTACTGTGCTGCTGCTTATGTTTCAGGTGGGAATTGCTATAAGAAAACAATCCCTCTCCTGAATGGGGGGACTGATCCAAAAATTGGAGGAAAAGTCCTTATCAAAGTCAGTAAACAAAACTTCACCACTGCAACTTCAAACTCGGATTCGTTCCCTGAGAAACGAGGTCGGGCGACTTTGACCCTCACCAGATCGGTCCTCTTAGGCTGCTCCGTCCTTGTCAATGCTCTCTTGGTAATAGCAAGTCTAATTTTCTTTCTCCGCGGGAATCGGAGAAAGCAACAACTTGTTCAGCCAGATCAAGTGCTGAAAACTTCCAGTCCGAGAAGTTTCACATACAGTGAACTAGAATTGGCAACAGGAGGGTTTCAGGAGAAATTAGGCAGTGGTGCTTTTGGAACTGTTTACAAGGGGACTCTACCTTGTGACTATGATGGAGAAAGATTTATTGCAGTTAAGCAGTTAGAGAAACTTGTAAATTCAGATGGTGACCAGGAATTCATAACAGAAGTGAGTGCCATTGCAGGAACAAATCACAGGAATTTAGTCAAGCTTCTAGGATTCTGCAACGAGGGACAACATCGACTTCTGGTGTATCAATACATGAGCAATGGCTCGTTGGCAAACTTCTTGTTTCGAGATTCAAACCCAAACTGGCACAAACGAATCCAAGTTGCCTTTGGAATTGCAAGAGGGCTGCAGTATCTCCATGAAGAATGCACCACACAGATCATGCATTGTGACATCAAGCCTCAGAATATCCTTTTAGATGAAAATCTGACAGCGAAGATTTCTGATTTTGGAGTATCCAAGCTTCTTAAGGCTGATCAGATTCGTACCACAACAGCAGTTCGAGGAACCAGAGGATATCTAGCTCCTGAATGGTTCAGAAGTGTTCCTGTCACGGTCAAGGTAGATGTATACAGCTATGGAATCTTGTTGCTGGAACTCATCTGTTGCAGAAGAAACTTTCTGCAGGACTCAAAAGAAGAGAGTCAGATGGTACTTGCAGAGTGGGCGTACGATTGTTACAGATCAGGAAACTTGCATGTGCTTGTGGAAGGTGACAGTGAGGCATTGGGAGACATGAAAGGTGTGGAGGATCTTGTGACATTAGCAATCTGGTGCATTCAATATGAACCGTCTCAAAGACCTTCTATGAAGAAAGTGGTACAGATGTTGGAAGGAACTGCCAAATTCTCAGCCCCTCCGGACCCATCTCCACCTACAGATAACCATTTTGAATTATTTGATTCGATGTCTCTTACAAGCGATGGCCGTTGATTTCTAAACAAAATAGCTATCGATCTTTCCTCAACTTTTCTCAGTAAAATTCTAAGTGCAGGATTGTTTCAATGCCTCATCATTGACCAAAACCAAACCCAAAAGCAAATAGCATTTTCCAGGCCCGGAAATAGAATTGCAGCTCAAATAGAATCGCATTTATTATAATAGAATAGGGTCACGAGAGTAGGATTCATGTCCTGAGTTCTGAGTGTTCCTTGTTAAAGGTTAGTTCAGAAGATCAAATGGCAGTATTTGGCAGTTGGAGGAAATTGATGGATATATATGTACATTGGAAGACTATACAAATATATGGTGGTTGTTCCAAAATTAATTTGTCCAAACTAGCTGACTCTAAAGTAGAGATGTCAATGGGCCAAATCGGGCCTGGGCTACTCCGGGTCCGGCCCTAGGCCACTGTGGCCCGTAACCCAACCTAATCTGACCCATTATATATTAAAAAAAGGGTTAAAAATGACATCGTTTTTTGACAAAATGACGTCGTTTTTGAAATAATAGTCGAGTGGGCCCGTACTTGGTCAACTTGGGCCAAAATTGGGCTAGATCGGACCGGACCTTTTTTACTATCCTTAGTCTAAAAATTTTTGTCTTGCGTTGAAAAATTAAAAAGACTACTCAAACTAATTAAAAAATGAAAAACCGTGGGGGGTAGTAATTTCGTAAACTTCGATTTGGCTACAGTTACTTGTAAGGTTATGCCGCAGTTACTTGTAATTGTATCTGTTGGTTACTAGATATAAAGTAATTGTATAAGCAACTGTTAAATTTTTTGTACTAAACGAAAATAAAAAAATAAATACGAAATTAAACAAATTAACACTGAAATTTGGTAACGCAGTTCGGCATATCTTGTCTACATTTGCGGAGCTCTCGCCTAGCTTAATACTTTCACTAACGACAATAGTTTTATACAAGGCCTTACTGAGCCAACACCACTCAACCCTTGACACTACCTCTCATCCTCACAACTTGTGAAAATATTTCACACCCAATAGTTGGCCACCTCGTACTAACTTCGACAGAAGATTTTTCTCTATTACTTTTAATAAAAGACAATTAATAAAAATAACTCAAATGATTAATCAACTAAGAAAAGAATAACAATACACTTGAGATAAAAGAACCTTTCCTATGTTAAGCTTTCCAAAATATATCTGAATAATTTTCTACCAGCTGGACTAATCTACACCAGCTCCAGAATCAAACAACGGCTGCTCAGTTAACAATCGACACACAACAAAACATACACGCAGTGCCCAAATACATCCCAGTCGAAAGCCACTCTAATGGATGAAGGTTTAGCTTAAGTGACTTCCAAAGTAATTAATGTAGGAGCGTGAATCTACCAAGGTTGAAATCATACACATACACAAGTATAAAGAAAGGCACTCCCCAACCATATGCTACTCCAACGATTCAATATCAAAAACAAGAACCCTAAGGTTCTTTACTCACGCAAAATCATCGAGCTCAAATAATCTCAATGAAAACTGTATAGCACACGACCCACACGACACACTAAAAATCAATTAATACCTAATACCGAAATTCCAACAATGCCCCTTTTAGCTACACACCTATGATCCACACTACATTTTGCTAAGATACACATCAATTAGAGATAAAACTCTATCATAACTAGAAGATTATCCCCAATAGCTTTTTGAATCCAAGACAAACAAGGATACTTGATTAGCTATCATCATCTAATTAATATCTTATAGGTCCAATTAATAATAAATATGTCAAAACAAAATAAGAAGATATATAACATATATCTAACAATCTCCCTCTTTTTGCATTATTTGTCACAAATAAAAAACTCTCCCTGAATAAAATAATTGGACATATAAGTATCAAATTCACAAATCATATGAACTTCTCCTCAATCTAACATCAAGTTCCAAAGTATATCCATAGAAACAATAATCCAATCATCCAAATTTCTCCCATTTGGGACAAAAACATGCCAAAAAGCAAGACGATTACTCACACATATACCTTGAAATCTCCCCCTGAATGGAATAATACTTGCCAAAAATAATTTGATGTCTCCCCCTTGGGACAAAACATTGTCAAAACGCATAATCATAAGAATCAACAATAGGTGCAGTGGAAGAATAATAAGCACGCTAAGATGATAATTTACTACCAGTCAAAACACCGAGAGATATGCCTGAAAGAGAGAGAGATAATCGAGAAGGAGACCCATACTGATGAGAGAGCTGAAGAATCTTCAGTGGAAGCAAATAGAAGTCATAATGCAAACTAATAAAATGATGGGACAACAATAGCAACATAAAAACTAAAGAAGACAATTTTTTACGTTTCATTTTCTTTCCTATTTTTCAGACAATAAAAATACTTTAAAAATGTAAAGTACACAGTTCCTGAGCCACTCGAAGAAATTCAAACATAGCCTTATTCCTCGTCATATTATCTTTGTTATCAATTTCTTCTTCTGAAGTAATTGACGTATCCTCTGTCTGAATAGTTTCTTTACAAGCAATAACTAACTATGAATCTAGACAATTTTTTGTTTTTCCTTCACAAAGTCTTTATGCTTGTAATTGACTCTTTCTAATCCAAGTATGCTTCAGTACCATGGGTTGCTGCTGGAAATTTAATGAAGAATGTCTCGATTTTCAGTTTTGACCCATTTGAAACATTATTTGTAACATCTTGTAGCATCTCGGCCTTATATGATCAATAACTCCACAAAAATGACATGTCGGTACAAACCTTCGATTCTTCCTCGAAGTTTCTTCTTGGACAAATATGGATATGTCATCTTTCTCATCATTCACCTTAGAACAATCACCTTTATGGCTAATACCTTGAAGACCCTCTTTAACCTTACTGATTTTCATTAACTTTTCTAACTTTTGTTACCTCCATTCAACATCCTCAATCCTTTTTCGGTACTTACTAGTTTCAATCTAGCTTCACCAAGTGCATCTAAAGTTGACATCAATTTTTTCTCCAAATCTTGAATATTATTCTTCATAGAGAAGTTTTCTTCCTTTAACCTTTCATCCTTCCTACATGTTTTTGGCTTGTTGTTTGAAATTGTTGTTCAATGAGATCCTGCCGTTTTGCCTAAACTCGAGTCTATCACTTTCACTCTCTTCAGCCACTTACTGAACTTTCATGTTAATAGCTCCATATTCTCATTCTCGTCGGATTCATCTTCTATATCATTCATACCTTTTTCAGTTTTTGCCCGTAGTGTCAAACCTTTGCTCCTTTCTTGTTTACTCTTTAATAAATTCATCTCAAAATTAGTCAGAATTCCATTTACCTTATCCAGATCTCACCGTCTTTTTGACCAGTTTCATATTAAAGTATTTCTTTTCAAATAGATGAGTTTGGTTTGTTATATCACGCAATTTTTTATAAAAGTCCCCGATAGTCTCATTTTCATCTATCTTCGGTTCTTCAAATCTCACAGCTAACATCTGAAGTTTTGACGCTATCACAGATTTGGACCCTTCATGAATAGTCTGCAAAGTATTTCATGCTTCTTTAGCCGATTCACAGGCTGATATCATTGAGAAGTGTCCTTCATTATCAGCACTGAAAATTGTGTGTAATGCTTGTGAGTTTCCAATTGCTCTTTCTTTTTCGGCTCTTGTCCATTCATATGGATCTTTTAGAATTGTCTTTCCCTTATCGTCAGTAATCATCGGATATATCCAGCCATGTAATACTAAGTTCCATGCTCTTGTCCCTATGCCTGAATAAAGACCTTTATCTGTGATTTACTTGCAGGATAATTGGAACTGTCCAACAACGGTAGCCTGATAATTGATGCTCCTTCTCTTATGGCCATAATTGTGAAACGCAAATCTGCACTAACTTAATGTACCAAATTCTGATTCGATAACCCACTCTAATACTGATTGAAAAATTGTAAAGGGTAGTAGTTTCGCAAACTTCGATTTGGCTGCAGTTACTTGTAAGGTTCTGCCATAGTTACTTGTAACTGTATATGTCGGTTACTAGATATAAAGTAACTATATCAGCAACTGTTAATTTTTCTGTACCAAACGAAAACAGAAAAATAAATACGAAATTAAACAGATCAACATTAAAATTTGGTAAAGTAATTCGACACACCTTGCCTACGTCTACGGGGCCCTCACTCATCTTAATACTTTCACTAACGATAATGGTTTTATATAAGGCTTTACTGAGCTGACACCATTAAATCCTTGACACTATCCTTCGTCCTCACAACCCATGAAAGTATTTCATACCCAATAGTACGACCACCTTGTACTAACCTCGACAGAGAATTTTTCTCTACTACTCTTAATGAAAGACAATTAATAAAAATAACCCAAGTGATTAATTAACTAAGAAAAGAATAACAATACACTTAAGGTAAAAGAATATTCCCTATGTTCAACTTCCCGAAATATATTTGAATAATTATCCACCAGCTGGACTAATCTATGCCAACTTCAGAATCAAATCACAACTGCTCAGTTAACAATTGACAAACAATAGAAAATACACGCAGTGCCTAACTACCTCCCAGCCAAAAACCACTCAAATGAATGAAGGTTCAGCGTAAGTGGCTTCTAAAGTAATTAATGCAGGAACGTGAATCTACCAAGGTTGAAATCACACACATGCACATGCATAAAGAAACACACTCCCCAACCATATGCTACTCCAACATTCAATATCAAAAACAAGAACCCCAAGGTTCTTCACTCACGCAAAATCATCCAGCTCAAATAATCCCAATCAAAACCATATAGCACATGATCCACACGACACGCTAAAAATCAATTAACTCCTAACACTGAAATTCCAACAATGCCTACTTTAGCCACGTACCCATGATCCACACTACATTTTGCTAAGATACACATCAATTAGACATAGAACTCTATCACAACTAGAAGATTATCTCCAATAGGTTTTTGAATGAATGTCAAACAAGGATACTTGATTAACTATCATCATCTAATTAATATCTTATAGGTCCAATTAATAATAAATATTCCAAAACAAAATAAGAAGATATATATCATATATCTAATAATCTCCCCTTTTTGACATTATTTGTCATAAATAAGAAACTCCCCTTGAATAACATAATTGGACATATAAGTATCAAATTTACAATTCATATGAACTCCCCCTCAATATAACATCACCAAAGAACATCCATAGAAACAATAATCCAATCATCCAAATTTCTCCCTTTTGGGCCAAAAAGATACCAAAAAGCAAGACGAATACTCACACATATACCTTGAAATCTCCCCCTGAATAGAACAGTACTCACCAAAAACAATTTGATGTCTCCCCCTTAGGACAAAACAGTGTCAAAACGCAGAATCATAAGAATTAACAATAGTTGCAGTGGAAGAATCATAAGCACACCAAGATGAAAATTTACCACCATTCAAAATACTGAGAGATATGCCCAAAAGAGAGAGAGATACTTGAGAGGGAGACCCATACTGATGAGAGAGCTGAAGAGTCTTCGGTGGAGCCAAATAGAAGTCACAATGCAAACTACTAAGAAGATGGGACAACAATAGTAACATAAAAACTAAAAAAGAACTAAAGAAGACATTTTTTTTATGTTTCCTTTTCTTTCCTTTTTTTTAAACAACAAAAAAAATACTTTAAAAATGTAAAGTACACAGTCCCCGTATCTATCAAAGAATTATCTTAATATGGCTTGAATTAACACCTTTACATTGATAGTCACATTCAAAACAAACTTTGGATCATTTCGAATAAATTCCATCTTCCATGTATAAAAAATCATTGCTCTTTGACCATTCCTCACAAGTGCAAGAGATGGACCTCTTCAAGGAGTCCTGAATTTGAAGAGGAAAGGTAAAGAGACGGATCAGACAAATCAAACTTTCAATTGTCACCAACCAACGTTGTTGATACCACACCATTTTCCACTCTGCGAAGATAGCTAGGTCTAGTTATGGCGATATTTGAAACAACAAAACATGTTTTTAATGGTTATAATGCTTCTAAGTTATGGTGATGGATTCTTATTGTTCCAAACTTTGCTAGTATCTCAATCTACCATTCTTACTTTTATATAAGAAAGGGAAATTCAATCACCTGTGCTTTAGCTTCCCAGTCAGTGCAAACGGTAGTTGCTTCCTTCTGGTCAGTAACCATTTTGTGTGAATCTGCACCTAACCTTCCCTCTTCTTTTGCTTTATTGTTTCTTTGGATGGGAACACCATATATTGTGGTTTGATCCAATATTGAATCAACTAATATTGTTTAAAGAAATTAATTAATTTTTATTTATTAATTAAGTTAATAATTGATTTTTATTTATTAATTGAATTATTATTTAAGTTATAAAGACCTAAAATTGAGAAAAGTATAGTTTTTTGCTTCTATTTTTGGTATATAAAGATATTAATTAATTTTGGTTTATTGACTCTTCAAATGATTTTACTAAAACATTTAATTTTATAAGTCAAATGTATATCCAAAGAGTTTATTTAGTAAATAATCCAAAAATTAGATACAAATCCCCGATTTTTTTTACTTGTTATCATGCTTAGTTTTCTAAAAGAAAAGCAATCTTTCTAACATTAAAAAATTCATAAATATTGAATAATAATTTATTATGCACTATACTGTCTATGCTAATCTAGCTTAGTTTCTCAATTCAGAGTAACAAATTAAAGATCACAATACTCCGGAAAGTTTATGCATTGCTCTATATAAAGTCTGGAATAGCCAATGCAATGTTCATGAAGTCACAAATTCCCCTCTGAATCGCCATAGCTATCCAGTTTGCCACAAACATGGACCTCTTTCTTCTCTGCAGCTTATTGCTCTTCACTCTAATAGTTTCTACCCCTCTCTTGCTCCATATCTACAACCACAGATCGTCTGTTTCTCACCCCAAGCTCCCACCAGGTAAAATGGGGTTTCCTGTTCTTGGAGAGAGCTTGGAATTTCTCTCCACAGGAAGGAAAGGCCATCCTGAGAAGTTCATATACGACAGGATAGCGAAATACTCGTCTCTAGTCTTCAAAACCTCTCTTCTAGGCCAGCCAACCACCGTCGTTTGCGGCGCTGCGGGTAACAAATTCTTGTTCTCCAATGAGAACAAGCTCGTGATTGCATGGTGGCCTGATTCAGTCAACAAGATCTTCCCTTCCTCTACACAGACATCCTCCAAAGAAGAGTCCAAGAAGATGAGGAAGTTGCTACCGAACTTC